>LJJS01000658.1:0-74211 GCA_001447215.1 Diaporthe aspalathi
TGATCCACGTAATGATATGATCCACGTAATGGTAAACCACGTTATAACTAATATAAAACTTTAAAATAAAATTAAATATTAATTAAATATTAAAATAAAAAATAAATATAATACTAATATAACTTATTCCTTATATTATTTTTAATACTCTATATAATATCATTTCCACGTGTATGTAGCCCCAGGATGGTCGGCTCTGACCCGCGGGCCTTGCCCATCAGCCAGGATTGTCTCACGCATGCTTCCCCCAGGAACAGGATAGTCCTCCTGCAGAACCCCCCGCGCCTTAAGCTCCGGCCACAGGTACTTGATCATATCCTCAAACGTGCCCGGCGTGGTCGCATAGCTCAAATTGAAACCGTCAATGCCCGCCTCGGTGACCCACCGCTGAAGGATATCCGCGACCGTCTTCGGGCTGCCGATCGCCTTGGCGTGGGCGCCGGAGATGGCGAGCTGCTCCAGGACCCTGGGCTTCGTCCACTTCAGCCCTTCCGTCCCGGGCACGGTGGCCGTCCAGGCCTTGACCATGGACTGGATCGCGCCGGGGCCCGTGAACGCGAAGTCCTCGTCGTCGGAGAAGTTCGCCAGGTCCGTGCCTGACCACCCGCCGAACAGCGCTGCGGTGCCTTCGAGGTCGGCGTACTGCAGTAGGTCTTGGAACTTGGCCTGGGCTTTCTCGTCCGTCTCGTCCACCACGATGAAGATCCCCGTGAGGAAGCGGACGCTATCCGGGCTCCGCCCTTGTTGGACGAGGAGTGCTCTGCAAGATAGATCAGTTTGTGCGGTGTGGGCATAATAAGTGACTTCATATCTGTGAGGCGTACTTGGTATCGTCCACGATTTTGCGCGTCTTCTCTGGGATCAAGCCCGGGAGGAACATGGCCTCGCTGTGAGTCGCAGCGAACTTTTGCCCGGACCTGTCCGTGGATCAGCAGTGTCCTTCACAGAAATATCCCATGGATCACCCACGCTGATGCTCCTGCCTGCAGCAGGAATGGCGTACGCTGCGGCGAGGGGTCCAAGAGACTCGGGCCAGCGCATTGGTAATATTTTCTGTTATGTCGTCAACAATGCTCTGTAATTTAGAGACGTGGAGACCGGGCACGAACCCCTTGTGATCTATACGCCTGACTGCTTCCGGGTTGACATATACACCAGTCTTCTTGTCTTTCACCACGGCGCCTTCTTGCCATGAGCCTTCGAGGAGCTTGTAAACAACCTGCATGAACTCATCCGCTCTTGCGTAGCGCTCATCATGCGGAACCTGCTCCTCCAGGCCGTAGCTCTTGGCTGCGCTGTCCAAGTAGGAAGTCACAATGTTCCAGCCAACGCGGCCCTGGCTGATGTGATCGAGGGTGGCAAACTTCCTCGCGAGTGCGTACGGGTTCTCGTATGTCGTCGACGCAGTCACGCCAAATGAGAGTGATTTTGTAGCGTGTGCCATGGCTGAGATGAGAAGGCTGCGGGAGGATCAGTAAGGGTTCCTTGAACAAGGCGGAACGCCATAACAATGCGCGTACCTGGGATCGCCGATGGGGATCTGTGCGGCGCTCTGCAGCGCTGGAGCGTTGTTCGCTGGCCCCTTGTACACATCGTAAATTCCCAGCACGTCGGCAAAAAACACGCCGTGGAACTTTGCCTCCTCCAGGAGCTTCGCGAGCCTCACCCAGTGGTCGACAGTGAGCTCACCCTGGTCGGGGTGGCGCCAGAGACCTTGGAGGACGTGAGCATCTCGCCAAATACTAGGGGTTGTGGATTCGCATACCAGGTGCCAGGTGACCTGGTGCACTCATGACGAATGCGTTCATTATCCATGGTCGCTCTGGCATTTTGATATTGGTCTTTGAGATATTCAAAATCAAGACCAAAGGAATCCTTCTCTATGACGGGCAAGGTACCAGTGAAGTTGATCGTGGATTGGATTCACGAATTTGTTCATTCAGTTCTGAGCGGGGTTCACGTGACAATACGGCGACTCGCCGATCGCAGCGCCGCAATCGCACGTCGATATTGTCGGGGCGAGACGGTAATCACCGAATCAGGTCGCTAGCATTGGTTTCAGGGTTTGTGAATGGTCCAGCATTCCTTGAGTTACGCGGGGCCGAGTCCTTTCCAAGTGTTCAGAAGTGGATATATGGCGAGAGATTGCGTGCTTGAGGGGTCCGGCGAGCACCGGAGTTCGATGCCGCTTGTTAGGTACTGATATGAGCATATTGTAGACACATGGTTTTCTCGCTCTCCGTTGTGATAAAGATGACTGCTAATTCTTATATGTTTAGTCTGGCCAGCAATTATTTAACCTGAGCCTCACATGAAGACAAATTGTATTTCAATCAAACGCAGAACGAACGTCACTGGCCAGGATTAAACGGCTTTTCCTTGCCACCAGTTGACTGCAAATTAGCCCAAAACGTAGAACTGCATATGTATCCTGAGCACGGAAATTCGGTGACATTTTGAGTGCTATGGCCACCGAATATGTCCGAGCAGGCTTCGAGTTACGACACTATTCCCCAGGCTGAAAGAATCTCAAGACACAAATCGTGACAAAAAGCTTCACATCATAACGGCCCGATCCAAGCGCGGTTCGGCTCCATCCTTGCCACTTATTATCAACTACCGGGGGCACTACCGGCATTGTGTATGGCAGTCATGGGCGAGTCGTCAACTGCGCCATCCCTCTTCAGCCGCCCTTTCGACTTGCCCCCCTGATTGGTCAATGTTAACTTATTCATAGGATACATTTAAAAATTCATGTCTTCTTAACATACTTCCTTCTTCCTGGTGGTATCTCTTGACCTCTAGCCATCTCCGACGCATGCAAGTGGACGCGCTGAATGGATCAATCTTTGTGAATCCCAGTCACGCACGTGTAGAATGCGCAAAGGTAAGGTTACGTCGAGACGAACGGACCAGCGATAAGGCCAGCATTGCCCTTGCTTGTCCCACTCAAACGTAGCACATAATGATCTTCGCCCACGCTAATCCATGCAACAATTGCTGCATGTTAGAGGACTGGTTGATCCAGAGCCCTGGAAAGATCCACAACAGGCCGCAAAGTTGATCCACAGCAGCTTTCACGAGCTTTGAGTGTTCCATGATGCCATCGCAAACCGAAAAGCTTGATAACACTCCCATCCTGTTTTATAAATCCGATCCTCTGGCACTGCAATTCTTGTCTGTGGCGTTCTCTCTGTATCCCATTGTCAGGCCCGTCCCAAACTCAACAAGTTCTTGTTACGGTCATGACTTCCGAAGAGATAGGAGCCTACCATGGCAGCGTGGCTGAGAGGCTTCGCCGTTTCTACCGCGGAATCACGTTCCAGGCCATCATACTGGGTCTTGTCAGCTTCACCCAGCCCGGAATCTGGGTAGCGTTGAACAGTGCGTTGCTCCGGCCGGAATCAATGTGGTATTTCCTAAGACACTAACAGAAAACAGACCTCGGAGCAGGTGGTCAAGCATCGCCATATGTGGTCAATGCCGGTGGGTGGTACCGACTTCTTTACATTGTACCCCACTAATATTCGTCCAGCCAACGTTGTGACTTTCGCTATCATGGTCGTCTTCTCGCCGTTTTGTGCGGTGTTCGGCAATCGATACAGCCTCAAATGGGTCCTCGTATTTGGAACAATCGGCTACGTCCCATACTGTGCGGCTCTATACACGAACACCGTCTACGGCACACAATGGTTCCTTATCTTCGGCGCCGCAACATGTGGTTTCTCAGCAGCGGCCCTGTGGACGGCTGAAGGAGCCATCGCGGTAGGATACCCCGAGGCCTCACGTCGGGGATGGTGTGTGGCGATCTGGCTGGCGCTCAACAAGATCGGTTCGCTCATCGCCAGCTGCATCCAGCTGGCACTCAACACGAGCAACAACGAGGCGGGAAGCATCAGCCCGAAGACCTACCTCGTTCTCGTCGGATTGACCTGCGCTGGTCTTCCCCTGTCATTGCTCTTGTCTTCCCCCGAGAAGCTCATTCGGAGGGATGGAACCAAGCCTACGGCTCGCTCAAACAGAACATCGTTCAAACAGGGTTTCAGAGACTTCTGGGCAGTGTGCAAGACCAAGCATATTTACATGCTGGTGCCGATCTTCATCACCGCACAGTGGGGACAAACATACAACGGCAACTACCTCGCGGCATACTTTTCGGTGCGGGGCCGCACACTCGCAGGTTTTGTTGTCACGATTGTGGGCATCGTGGTGAACTTTGTTGTCGGCTGGTTCCTGGATTCCAAGCACCTCCGACGCTCTACACGCTCGAGGGCTATGTGGATTGCGGTGGCGCTGATCTATGTCGCTTCTTGGATCTATCAATTCGTCAACCAGGCCGACTATCAGAAAGAAGACACGGTCTTTGACTGGTCGTCTCCGGGATACGCTAGGGGGCTTTGCGCATACTTGCTCTACAGGTAAGACAAACCCCACACAGGCTTATTTTGCACCTTGCTAACGGTTTGCAGGGTTGGGTATGAAGCAGTTGGCACTTGGATGTACTGGCTACTCGGGACATATGACACGCATTTCGACACGCTTGCCTTGACATCTGCTCTCCTCCGCAGCGGTGAATCTCTCGGCTCCACCTTCAGCTATGCAGTGGGTGCCTCGAAGTCAGCGTCGCTCATGACAAACCTCATTGTCGCCGCAGTCGTATGGTTCGCCGCGGCGCCGATGGCCACCTGGAGCGCTTGGAAGGTCACAGACTCCCAAGAAGAGGAGACACTCGCTGTGGAAGGCTCGGCTGCGACTTCAGTCAACGAGGAGCACTTTGATGGCAAAGCATTTGATTCGTCCTCACACCCACGTCATGTGTGATGATGCATGAAGTCGCATGCGCAGGTAACTCCAGACGAGTAAATAAATAGGCAAGCGTATTCAAACATCGCGAGAAATGCCATGAAGATAAATCAATACTTAGATAAAGACTCATAGATATGCCCAACAATAGATAAATCTGATTTTAACAGAAGTGCGATGCCCCTCGGTTGCACTTAAATTGTTGCTCTCATTCGTATGGGTGGTCGTGCTGCACGACGTGACAAACACAACAGGATCTAACTAAAGACAACACGAGAACTACATGACCTGAAATTCCACAAGCTGTCATCTTGAGCATTTTTCAAACAAAATGGGCGGTGATTTCCGTTAGTTCGCTTGGTAAAATATTGAGAAAGTCCAATGTTGCATGCCCTGAGACGCGTCAGATCACTCGTAACAGCAACAGCCGCATAAGTCAACAGTTTTAGTTGAATCTTCAAGATAATCCAGACGATATTGAGTATTGTGATATACACGCTAGTCTTGTAATTCGAGCGCTTATAGTAATGATTTACAGTAAAAAGGCCATGACTGGGTCATGTAACAGGAAGTGCCTCGTTGTAACACATCGAGCTCAGTCGCTATCGCTTATGAGCCGAAGGTAAACTCAGGGATCTCGAAGGTGCCAATCTCCCAGGTTATGCCACCGTCGCTGGTGGTCATGGAGCCGGTGACACCCTCGCCCAGGCCGAGGGTCTTGTCGTAGCTGGCATCAGCAGAGTCGAGGATGATCTTGGCATCGGTCCACTTGTGGGCGGGCACGGTGCCGCAGTCCTCGGCGCCACACTCGACGGCGGAGCCCCAGCCCTGGGCCCTTCCGCTGCTGGTGCTGAGGGTGGAGACGACCTCGCCGTTGATGCTGACGGTCTGGGTGTAGTTGCCGCTGGCGTCGTCGAACTTGTCTGCAGGGAGAATATGATTAGTATGATTTGCCTCAGTGCTATTGGGTCGACCTTGGGGTCCTTACAGTGCATTGTGACCTCGTCACCGGCGCTGGCCTCAGTGGGGGTGTCGTCCTGAACAACAGTCTGGCCATTGCCCTCACCGAGGGACACAAGAGTGTAGGCATAGATGGACCACTTGTCGGAGTTCCAGTTGTCCGAGATGGACTGAATCAGGTCGCCGTTGGATGTGCCCATACCGACCCAGAGGGAAGCGTCTCCCTTGTTGTTGGTAGGGACCTCGGGCAGCACCAGTGTGGCGGTTGACTCCCGGATGAAGGTGGACTCGGCGACAGGGCCGGTGGACAGGGCAGGGCCCATCGCAGCGTTGACTGACGCAGCAGCAGCCGCAATGGCGGAGATGGTCTGAAGAGTGGAAGGCATGGTGATGGATGAATGTGAAGGCTGGTTGTGCTAATACTGCCGGCAGTGAATGAGTGATTAAGAAAGTAAACGAAAGACTTATGTGTTGGGATGAGAGGCTTGCTGACACAAACAATATTGTGTAGGCCAAGAAGAATTGTACAGACTACTTATACCTCAGATTGAGAGGCTCCACTACGTCAGTCGTCATGCTATACGACCGAGTGCTCGAATCGTCAACGGCTGTCCCATGACAAGACTCGACTAGAGCCCGGCCATGGGGCCACGATTAGCCTCCACCGGCACTTGTATTAAACAAGCTCATTAGCCTCGGAGCCTTGTTGTGGGGACAGATCCGCCGGTGCCATTCCCTATTGTGGTGTTTGGTTCATTTCCGTTGCCTCCTTGGCGAGCAATCCGCCCGAAACGGTTGTGGGGAAACACTCTGATTGAAACAGATATCCCTGGGCCTCCTTTTTTCAATTTGCAGGCGGTCCATATCCACCAACGGCCCGGACGAAACAAAACGGCGACGACCGGGCCACGGACAATTTACCTGCAGCCGCAATGCCAACGCCGCATGACGACAAAATTATCCGTCCAAATACCGGGGGATGCTCGTTAACTTCGCGCTTCCGATGGTCAACTGGCATGGCCCCTTTCCTCCACGCGTGGAGCAACCGCCGCGACGTGGATGCCAAAATCGATGATTTCGGGTGAACGTCTCCGGTGGAACAGTATGTACACTCACTTTGATCCCCACTTTAATCGCGAGTCTCACAAGTCATGACCGCTGTGTTCCCGTCGTCAAATCAGCCGCTTGCCAAATCTTTATTGACTGAGCAAGCGCTTGTCTCGGGGTGTAGCAACCAATGGGCTCATGTGCCTGGGGCCATTATCTGTGCTGACGCGCGGCAAGGATTTTAAGAAGGCAGCAATTGATGGCTTGGAAACCAGAATTCAAGCTCTTGGTTCAAGCTCTCAGAATGCGAGAAATCCGAGTCTGAGGATAAGCCCTTATCAGTCTTGGCGCTCCTGTAGGGTTCAACCCGTGCTCCGAGCAGGAGGAGCCAAGCGAGCCGAGTGGACGGGGGCGAGATGACTCCCTGCTTCAGCGGATTCTTCAAGCCCATTTGTGAGCCGCTTTGTCGGCGCTCGGTATTTCCTGCTTCATCCATTATCTTTCCAAGTGGACGGTTTTCTGGGGGTCAACTGCTAGGCCAACGACTTTTTCCCTCGAATATCCGCCTGGACTCGGAATGGAACTATTCCGTGAGGCTATCGCAGCGTGTGTCGACAAATCTCAAGGGGAACAGAACCTGAGTCACGTTCCATTCTCTGTGGAACAAGCTTTCCTCGCCTAGGAACCAAGCTTTTCAAGGTTTCTCTACAAACTTCCTTGAGGTAATAAGCTCCACCCTCCACTGAATACTACGCTAGCAAGACAAGATCTCGAACCCAGCCGCGCTCACCAGAGCATCGAATTCCGCAGTAGAGTCAACAAACGGGAAGCTCGCACGGTCGCCGGGAACACCTTCGACCCCCGTGTCGTTGAAGAAATCATTGACGACGTAGAGCGAGTTTCCCAGCTCCACCGTAGCGACGATTGTCCCAGACTTCACAATTTCGGCGGTGCCGTTGTTCGCGACCGAGCCGATGTACCTCACGGACGCGAAGTCGTCCTCGGTGGCCCAGAGCGTGGTGGCGGCCTGGGGGTTGTCGGAGCACAGGAGCACGTTGCGGCCGTACCGCGCGGTGCTAATCAGGCCGTCGCAGCCGACGCCCGTGTAGGAGCCGTCGGCGGGCCAGCCGGTCATTGTGACGTCTCTTGGCTCGGGCGCGTCTGAGCCAACGTCGAAGGTCTGGAAGATGCCGCTGGACCCAAACGTCACGATCAGGCTGTTGGTCGCATCGTCGAAGACTAGTCCGCCGTAGATGTAGGGGATAGGGGTCGCCTCGCCGATGAACCAGGGGGTGACGGTGCCTGTCTTTGAGATCTTAGCGATAGCTCCGACGCCGAAGGTGCTCGGCACATATGCATTGCCCTCTGTGTCCGTGGCCGAGTCCTGGTAGCCTCCTCCGCTCGAGTTTCCAACCCGAAGCAGGGCCGAGAATTCGGCTAGGTCGGCAGTGTCTGTTGAGGTCTGGGTTAGTAGGACGTCACATTTCACTTCAATGTTCCTTTAGGGCCAAGAAATCTCTTCTCTGTAAAGAAAAGACGTGTGCGTCTTGGAATGCCAACTGAGCCAACACCAAGATGATACATGACTTGCGAAGGGACGAGGTAGACTGAGAACGGGCAAGATGGTAAAACAGGTATTCACACACACTCAATGCTTTCCGAGATCGTGTCGTATCGAATGATTTTGTTAGGTCCAGACAAGTCGGCTCCAATGGTATTGAAGGGGTTCCCGCTATTGGTCACAAATATCATGGACTTTGTTAAAGCATCGTAATCTATTCCTGACGCATGGTACGGCTCTGTGTCGGTGATGCCGTCAAAGGTCAGAATCTCGTAGGTTGCGCTGTACGGGTCATACACCAGGACGGAAGCGTTGTAGGCGGCACTATGTGCATCGTGTCAATGTTCCGTCTGCTCTATAAGCCCAATCGTGGTTTACCTGATATATAGCTTGCAGTTCAGAGGATCCCAGTCCGCATTCTCAGGGTACAGTTTGTAGTTCTCAATGAAGAATGTCCCATTGACGTCTGGACACTTTGAGGTCGCACTTGGTCTGATGGGCCTGGAGGGGACAGCATGTGTCAGGGCCAAAAGGCCAGAAAGAGCTGCGAGAGGCGTTGAGTGCATATTTAAAATCTTGGATGTGTCAATTTTCAAGGAAAGACTGCTGGTGAGGTATTGTATTGATGAGACAAGTGAAGTGATGAGGAATGCCTCTGATAATGGCAACGCCCATCTGTTTTATATAATTGCCCCGTTCATAATCCCCAGCCTGTGTGATTGCTCCCTCCACATTCCGTTGTTTCCAGCTGCGGAGAGGCACGAGTCTTCAGGATGTGTGTTCTGGTCTTCTGGCCATGATTTCCGGAGTAGGGATGAACGGGCGTTCACATCAGTCCGCTGCCCGGATGCCAATACTCCTTCGTAATCGAGGTTCGCTTTCGATGAGAAAGGGTGGGTCTTCATCAATTAAAATCATGCACTAAGGTGAGGAGAGAAGCTTATTTCAAGCTTACAAGCGCGCGGGAGATAGAATCAGCCTAGACCCTTCCAGCCATGTGTCATTTGGGGTTGTATTCTGACTCAATTAAGCCAATATTTCGTTCAATTCACCCCGGCTCTCCCTAGGTATCATCAGGGTTTCCTTCAACTAACTGCCTTTAGGTAGGTAGAGATGTAGATGTCTAATTAGTCAGCGGTTCGGTACTGCCCATCATTGCTCACCGATTGGCAGTGTTGTAATGTTTCTCGGGCCGCGGGATTTTGGGGTCCCAACGGAGGAGCATTGAACGTCCGCGCACCCACGATTTCGGGACCGCCCACCCAGACAAGCAATTAAGCATATAGTCTACTGTAAAATCTTATACCGTACTCCGCCCCGAAGCCCACGTAACACGCTCTCAAGCTCCTTCACGTGCCAAAAGGAATGCCCTCCAACCAGAGGAAAGCCCTCCACAGGCCCAGAGGAAGGGCCTCTACGCGCCTAAAGAAGGGCCTCCACACGATTGAAGAAAAACAGGAGAGAGATTTTGTTAAGGTATAATATGGGGTAGCTTATTCCTATTTACAAGGTCTTAGAATTCTTAGCAATTTCCTTAAAAATGCTTGAAGTGGGTGGGCAGTCCCGAAGTCGTGAGTGGGCGGACGTTGCTGCGTCACAGAGTCGTCACATGAGCGATTAATTTACTTGCGAATCATAGTGCTTTCTCCGCACGAGGCCGTTGCTACTTGTGTTAACGGTTCTAGTCTTTGCACAGCTCAGAGCTGGTCTCGATTAGGGTCATCATAAGGCCGTTATTGTTTTCTTAGTTGGTTTTGTTCTTAATCCGGACACAAAATCTCTCTTTTCTTTTTTTGAAAAAAAAATAAAATTGCGAGCGGTCCCTTCACACAGTGGTAAACGCTCAAGGACCCAGCGTTTGATAAAGAATATATATATGTGATATAGGCAGGAAAGATTCAAGATTAGGCCGTTAGATGGATGACGTAGGGAGCATCAGCAGCTAACTGGGTACATATGTAGGTAGGTACTCACCAAAGTAAGCACTATACCTTCCGGTCTGAAAGAAGGGTGAGTTTCCATTGAAGAGCTGCTCGTCCTGCCGCTCAAGCAGCTTCCGGTCAAGCACCACGCCTCGACCTCGACCTCAGCACCCGTGAGGCAGCCTCGACGCCAGCCCTCCTCCCAAATGTTGCCCCAGACGTCAGCCCACTGCCTCCAGGGTAGTTCTCATAGAACAGCCCTCCCAGCATCTCACCACAGCAGTAGACACCAGGTATCGCCTGGCCTGTCGACTCTGATATGACTCCTGATGTGTCTGGGTCGACGGCAAGGCCACCAAAAGTGAAGGTGACACCACAGCACACCTTGACGGCCATAAAAGGCCCCTCGATCAACGGGAGGGCCCAGTTTGACTTTGGAATCCGGAGTCTTTTCCCAGATGACTGCGTTGAGAGCCCATCCTTGACCGCTGGATCCCACTTGACACGCGGGTACTCTTCCCTGTGTCGAGACACAGCCTCATTGTACTCCCTGACGCTATCAATCAGCCTCGCCGCACTCTCCAGCCCCTCATCCTTTTCCAGCCTTGAAGCAAGCTCCAGGATGGTCTCTCCAAATATCTTTCTCACAACTTCATCGCGGTACTCCTCGCTTCTCAGCCACGGGATGCCCCGACTGTCCCAAATCTGAAACGCCACACTGCCTGGTTGTGCCAATATCGCCCTCCCGAACTTTGCATAAGTGTAGTTCCTGATATCGCTACCCTCATCGAAGAACCTCTCTCCCAACCTGTTCACCGTGATGCCCAAAGGGTAGCCGCTCTTGGTGAACTCGTTGGATGTCTTCCTGTCGCCCATGTTCGCAGGGCTGTCGGCGTCCCACGCAACACTATGGCACCCGCTCCAGTGTCCGGCCTGTCTGGCTCCCAGGTCACGCATCGAAATCTCGAGGATCTCGCCAGTGTTGTAAGGGGTGCCTCTCACGTGTCCCAGATCCCATCCAGGTCCAAGGTACTGCGCCCTCATCCGCGGGTTTGCCTCGAAGCCACCGGCGGCCAGGACAAGAGCCTCAGCACGCACCACAGACCTCACTCCATCGCTTCTGACAACCTTGAGAGCTTCAAAATCACCAGTAGCGGGATCTTCCACGATGCTTGTGGCCGCCGTTTCGTACCTGACACTTATACCCAGCTTCCCCGCTGCCCGACGATGGTCTTCCATCAACCCCTTTCCACCATCCTCTGTCTTCAGACACAGCCCTCCCCAGAACTTGTGCCTATCCCCTATCTTGTAAGCCTGCCGGTTGAAGCTCAGCTGGAACCGGACCCCGTGGCCCGCAAGCCACTTGACCGTCTCGTTGCTGTCATCCACCAGCCTGCGTCCCAGCTCCCTGTCGTACTTCCCGCCCGTCACGCGGTCCATGTCGTTGAGAAAGTCTTCCGCAGTGTAGGGTTCCAGGTCGATCTTGCCGGCCGTCTCGGCATCTGCATTGTTCACGAGGGGCAGGACGTCCGCCAGGCCGCCGTGCACGCAGCGCATCGCCCCCGCGGTGAAGTAACTGTTCCCTCCCGCCCAAGACTCTGGGCACTTGTCGATTATGAGCACCCGGGGTGACTCTGAGCTGGCTCTGGAAAGTTCTTCCGACGCGGAAATGGCGGCGCTGAACCCGGCATTGCCTCCCCCTACGACAACGACGTCCCAGTCAGAGCTTGGCTGTGGCATTCTGGACTCGTGGCAATATCAAGTCAGTATAGCTTCCGGATGCGTAGAAGAAATTTGACTGGATGGTACTCGACGTGTCTCTGGCAAGTATCGGTCGAACCATCTGCCACACTTGACTTCAAGGGAGTGCCGATCTAAAGCCGTCAATGACGGAGGCGATCGTGCCCCTGCGCGTTCGGTGCCGCTCCGGTGCGGGGAGCCTACTCCGGTTCCCCCGACCGACGCCCATAGGTAATGAACCTGTGGCCAATGATAGAGTCTATGGTTGCTCCGAATCCTATTGAAAATGCAAGCCCTTGATCCTGGCCGAATTCAGCACCCTGCTCCAGAGACAGAGGTAGGCAACATTGGATGATGTTTCGGGCGGCATTCAGGTGGCCAAGCCCAGCACCACCAAAGGTGAACTGCCGGGGGACTGGACATACTATCCCCAGCTGCGGGCTCACCGATAACCACGAGTGCATGAAACTATGCGCATCAAAGCTTGAGTGGTACTTGTCTTAACAGGGCATAGAGGCTGCCACAAGCACTGGAGGGAGCAAGGCGTTACCCGTACGCAACTTGCAACCTGCCACGACGAATGACTTTTTGAAGGGAACTGCTTCGACACCTACACTGGGTAAATCGGAGAGGGTCAGTGACAGAGTAGCAAGAATGCAACTCGACGCGATCTGGGTATACTGAGAATAAAGTACATGGCTGTTGGAGACCACAAGGAATTGCCCCGGATAAACCTTCAACCCCAGTGTAAAGTTTTGAAGGTATATCAACTTCCCCACGGAGACGCCATGATCTGCAACTGCGCCTGACAGACCCCCTGAAGCACCCTTGCCTGTCACCCAGGCAGGCCGCTTCGCATCGGACGGCCACACCGGACGAGGAATGCCTCGTCCGCTACAGTCGTCCATGGGGAAGCGCAAATTCCTGAGAGCACTTGCGGTCTGTGTCGGCCAGCGCGAGTCAGGGTGCGCGTCTTGGGCCAAGCAATGCCATGGACAACAGTGGGCGGGACATTGCAGCAGGGGGCTATGGATAGACCTGCCAAGCCACAGTCCACGACAGGCATCCCTTGATGAGAGTATATGGTTATTTTTGGCTCGGTGAGCACTCAAGACGATCTTGACAAGAAATAAAGCATGGTGGCTACCCAATTATTTTCTACGCAGCGGGGACGCAATAGTATTCAGACCTCTCAACTCTAGTCACTCATTACTACTGCAAGCCGCCATCGACAATTCCGCCGTGTCAATATCACACGAGCTTGAGCCACCGTCGGCATTACTACACCATCATCCACCCTTCCACCATCTACCAACTCGCAATGCCGGCCATCCACCAACTGGCCCAAGCGGCCCAGGCAGCCCGGAGCATCCCACTCAGCCTGCTCAAGAGGCAAAACGGCGACGATGACGACGACGGCGACGACGGAGGAGACGGGATGGGCGACATCCTCTCGGGCGGCGCCATAGCCGCCATAGTCATCGTCATAATCGCCGTGCTGGCCCTCGGCGCGTGCTGGTGCCTCTGCTGCCGGGGCCGCAAGCGCCGCAGGGGTGGCCGCGACGACGGCAAGCAGGACGACGGCGAGCAGCAGCAGAGCCAGGAGGACAAGTACAAGGAAAAGGCCATAAATAAGGTGTTGAAGAAGGTCAAGAAGAAGATCAAGAAGATGCTGAAGAAGGACAAGAAGAATGGGGACGAAGACGAGGAGGAGCTGGAGCACGGGCAGCAGCACGCTGACCAGGGCCCGCCGCCGCCGCCCCCGTATGGACAGGGCACCCACCCGGGCTATCTGGAGCGGGAGACAATCCTTGGGTACAACGGGGGTTACAACAGGCTCGATGAGCATGAGGAGAGGGTTGAGCTGGCTGCGACTTCGGTATCCAAGTAGGCAGCTAGGTTTGGCAGTGACCAGCAGGAATTGGATGCTTCTGATCGCGACGCAAGTTGTTGACCCCTGGAAATATTGTATGATGTACTATGCTATATGCTTAGTAATTTGCAGTTCTGCTCAGCTTCCGGCGCAGCAGGGCAGCCATAAATTCACGGATGTGGCATCGCTGGGTATTTGTCGCCTCCTGGAGACATGCAAATCGTGAATGAGCTTGGCGTATGTCATGGCAAATGGCTTACAGCCTGCTTTGACGAAAGCGGACGTGCATTTCGGAGATAACTCATCTATGAGAACGGTCACAAGGCGAATGCCGTCGGCAGCACTCTCGATTTAGGAATTGTTTTTCCAAGACAAGACTGAACATGACTACAACGTGCTTGACGACTTACAAGCGTTGAAAGGACTTGGGATTTTCACTCAACAGCGACATAGCACACACCGTCACATCGTGAACATCGCTCTTTTCCTGCGACGACAGCCGTCTCCATATTATGACTCCAAGGCAGTAAGTCCAATCTACAGCTTGTTCACTTTTCTGTTTGCATTGTCTGCAAAATCAGAGCCGATGAAGGCACCTGGACGACAACGAAGGAAAGTATGAGTCACTAGCTGCAGGTGGTAGTGGTTCCCGTCACTACAACGGGGTGGTCGTCCCCCACCACTTGAACGGCATCAAAGAAGGACACGTTGTCAACAGATGTGTCACCACCGACACAATTCGCTTTGTCTGGGGTTGAGGCGAGCCAATAGGCCAACTCATGGGCATCAAGACCTGGAGCTCGGTATTCAATTCGCAAAGAAGGCGGGGATGCTAGGTGGTAAAGTGCGCATGCACGAGGATGACAAGCAGACACGCAGAATCCCCACTGAATATTGTGAGTTGCTCTGCTAGCCGCAAGTCGCCTGTCTCGCTCTCGATGAGAAGGAATGGATGTTCCTGAGCATCAGCGCTATTTCTGATAGTGCCTCCAATGAACCAGTACTTTCCAACCTCAAAGTGGATATCGTTTTATCTCACCAGTCTCCCCCGAGCGGCGCCAACGAGCTAATTGAGGGAAAGAGAAACAGCACCTTGCCTTACTGGTTACCTATGTGGTCCTCCAGGAGTCAGCAGGACTCCCTGGGCTCTCAACGCTGGATTGCTTGTTAAGAAGATGAATGTTGCTCTCAGAATGCTAACTCCCACAATGCTTGCTCTCACAGTATGCACTCCTAAAATACACCTACCTGGCACTTATCTTATAATACACACACCTAACACCGACTCAGAGTAGGGTTTAGCTCCTCACGAGACTTGCAACTGTGCGAATTACGATGGGTGATGATCTTCTATTCGCCATGGTATACCACACGAACAGCTCACTTGTGCGCTTCCGGTTTCCTTGATATGCTATCTACGTTCCCACGTAATCTTCTTTTAATTCACGTGTCGTTGACAAGGCTAGAGGCCTAGTGTTGGGATATCATATACTGCACGGTTAGAAAATGTGGTTTCGGGGACACAACAGCCCGCCTAACTATTTCCGCCCTCATTGCTATATTTGTGATTAGACTATATAATCTCACACATCATATGCCATTGACTGTCCCCAGCCACCTGGCAAATATGAGATTCTGGTGAAGGTGAAGAGAATCTGCCACCCGACTTCCGCTAGCCCAGCAACGATGTATCAACCAGGCCATCCGTGCTGGCTCGTCCAATCCTACCACACAAAAGTGCACAACCATGTCGTACATAGCCTAGCTTCCTTGAGGGGTGAAGTCCGAGACAACCGTGAACGGCTTGCCCGTGATGGCGACGTCGTAGTTCTTGACCCCGGCACCGTAGATAGGGCCGGTCCGGATATCGATCCCCTCGCCGGAGACAGTGTAGTCCCAGGCCGGAGGACCAGAGCTGGGGCCGTTCAGGTTGCCAAACCTGAAGTTCGCGTGCGTCGAGTTCAGGGGCGTGATCTGGAAGTAGCTGTAGCTGACGAGCTGCAGGAGCTGGGTGGTGGGCCAGCTGTCAAAGGTGCGGTTGTAGACGATGTCGCGCTGCTGGAGCTGGTGGGTGACCTCTCCGGCGTCGGTGGCGACCGGGGAGGGCAGGGCGGATGCCAGGGAGACGAGGCCGGCGAAGAGAGAAGTGACACGCATCTTGAAGCAGGTATCTTTGTGTGAAGGAATGTGGTAGAGATTTTTCAGACTCTGTGAAGGCTGCTCACAAGGAAAGCATCAGGCGCACTTCAGTACTTACGTAGCCGGAAGGTTTCTTGGGTTTATACATGGGTCGAAGTGCATCAGAGACCGGTGGAGGTGCTGGTAACTATCCTATAAGCATTGCACAAAACACCATTTAGACTTCCATATTAATTACCCGCGCGGCATTTCTGGGGTTGTCTGTTGTTCTGCTATTGCGATGGTCGGCCCCACTCCGGAGGGCAAAGAGGAGTGACCAAACACCCCGGGCTTGCTTCCCAGCTGCCCCTTGTGGCAAGGAATGCCGTGCAAGGTAGTGCCGTGCTACTGCGGACGTTTGGATGCGCCCGTTCAAATTATGCTTAAATCATGTTACTTCTAAGTTGCCCTGCAGGGCTTTCCTGCCGTCGCCTGGTATATGAATTTGCTCTATGATGCCGCGTCGACTGTTTAAGGGGCCCATTGCCTAATATTTGCGTGTTTGAATGTTAAAAACGCACTTTGCTTAAGCAGACGTGCGAGAACGTCTCGAACCATCCAGCATCATTCACATTCAATACAGAACGACGACAGCGCCGTCTCGATCTCGATTGCATGAATGCCGTCGGGTGTAACCTCGCGATGCTAAGCCGCAATAATCACGGAACTCGAGCTACGTGCCATGGATGTTGTGGTGGTGCCATAAAGCTCCCGGGGCTACCTACTCAAGTAGGTAAGTAAGTAATCAGGGGTATAGGACGGCGGCAAGTTCCTCTTTCGCCAGCAGAAGCAGCTCGTTCCGCTGCCGCTATGGACCTCTGATCGATCCAAAATACTTTGCTACAGACATGGATAACACTATGCAGATCGCGATTAGGAAGGAGGCCGTAAAGTTGCTAGTACTTGTTGGTTTCTACAAATATGCACGTGTGCCATCATGTTCTTGGCTAACCAGTTCTAGTCGGACAGAATGATCACCCCATTGGCACAGCGTCGATGATGGCGAGGGAGTTAGGCGGTGTCTCTACCCAGAGCTGAGGGTGAACAGGACGAGTGATGTGCGTGTTGTATATGCGTCGGTGCTGCCGTTACAGGTCACCGGGCACTTGAGCGCGACTCTTTGCCTTGTAATGGGAACGGCGGCGGATATCATCAAGGCACGTTTGCAGGCTTCGGG
The DNA here is from genome assembly GCA_001447215.1 of Diaporthe aspalathi. Classification (NCBI taxonomy): domain Eukaryota; kingdom Fungi; phylum Ascomycota; class Sordariomycetes; order Diaporthales; family Diaporthaceae; genus Diaporthe; species Diaporthe aspalathi. The sequence goes on from LJJS01000658.1 coordinate 17,262, forward strand.
TGAGCGCAGTAACACCAGTCCAAACTGCCAATCAAGTCACATATGTGACCAAATCGGGCAAGGTCCTGAACAACTCATGTTCTTTCTGTCAACGCCGGCCCCGCGATTACACGGTCTACAGAGAATGCGCAGGGTTATGCAGGCGAATATGAGGAGCAATGCAGTGCCCGTCCCATTATTCAGCCTCGGGAACGACACTCGTGGTACACGGCCGTGGCAGTAGGTGGAGAGGACAGTTCATAACGGCGTAATGAGACCGTAGGGTAAATAGGTTCAAGTGCGCTGTCGTGCTTTTCAGAGATCGATTGGTGGTTGAGAGTAGTGAGAATCGCCCCGTGATGGGTTTCGCTGTACGTATCTGAGGGTATATGCGCATAGAGCGCGCATAGATGGGGTGGCACTGCAATGGTCGTCCTTTCGGAAATCGTCATGCGCTGGGGAACATAGACTCATCTCTTCCCATGATGGAAACTATGGCGGGCCGGAGTTCTGGCCCCATTGCCCCCTGGAGGGAGCTGAGCGGTTGTCGCAGCTCGGAGCGTGCGAGTGTGGACTCCTCGTCGGCTATATGTGGGTTTCTCTCGAACAATCTTGAGGGCGTATACAGGTCTCGGCGAACAGCCGGCCAGGGTAGCAGCCAGGTATCCCAGGCCGGCACCAAGTAGCCTCCTAGATGGCGCACCGTGGCGTGGATCACGTCAAGTGGTTGCCTCATCAAAGTGAGCGGCTACGTGGTGAGCCACGGCAACTTCGTCTCCTTCGAAGTCACCGCAGACTGGGCATTTAGCCGACTCGGGCTGCGCTGGCGAGTCGGTGGCTGAGTCGCGGGCGGGCAGATCATCCTCGGCGACGGTGCCGTCGTTGGTGCTGCTGCCTTTGCCCCGTCCGCGCTTCTTGGGCTTCTTGTCCTTGACATAGGCATCCAGCCCGATCTGCTGAGGGGGCGGTTCTTGATCCTCGGCGTATCTGATGTCGCCGCCTCCGTCTCGCCTGCGACCTCTGATGGGGCGGCTACCTGAGGCGCGGTCTTCAAAGCTTGTGGTGTCCTGCGCCCCTCCAGCGAGGATGGCGGAGCCACTGGGTTGACCCATTGTGGGCGCAGCAGCCGTCGAGGACATGGTCTGCACTCGACCTACCCGGCCATCTGTGAGGCGCACCTTGATGCCGCGAGGGTGGTTCCCCCGTGTCAGGACATCGCCGACGATGCCTTGGACGGTGCGGCCTGTTGGCTGATCGGCCTTGAGAACAATGTGCACGCCGGCCCCGGGGACCACCTCACGGATTGGGGGTACTGGAGCGTGTCGTCGGCGATCCATAATGTGTGATGTGTGTGTATGAATCTGCACGTGTGGGCAACCCAGCTAGAGCCGGAAGGAGAATAAAGCGTAGGGGTTCAGTTTTGAAGTTTGATGAAATTGTTGTTGAGGTCATCAAGGCGGCTCAAATTTGGCAGGCTCGAAAATTGGCCTGTTAATCAGCGGTTGTTTCGGCTAGACAGTGGGCTGGCTAGTTTCTGCTGCCTGCGGTTCAGGCGCCAAGGACAAGCTTGGGGCCCTAACTGCTTAGCTCTTGGGGTCTCGCTGGAGACCCAGAGAGACCAAAGCATCAAAAAGACGCCGACATCCTACTACCAAGGGATTTTCACGAGACACCTGCAACTTTACATTGGACAAGAGCACGGTGCAAAGAACAGCGTCCAAATGTTCGGAAACCTAGGGGCGTCGGATGTTACATCTCTATCGCAGCTATCTCGGATGGGCTATCTCGGATGGCTCCATCACGTCCACTCCAGGAACACCGGGCTGGTGATGACTTTGCCACCATCCCACTCGCGCCCAACAAGGTACACAGATTGGTGCTGTCCCGAGGCGTGTGCAACGATTGGCAAACTTCCCGTCACCTTGGTAGGCAAAGCAACCTCGTCGACTACCTGAGCGCTCACGAAGAGTGTGGCGCCTCCGGCGATCTCCCAAGTCTTGCCACCATTCGCCTCAAGATCCTGAGCTGAAGCTTCAAACTCAAAGGTAGGCTGCTGCTTGTGAGGGTTTCCCTTCAGAGGATCGCCTACCTTGACGTAACCGCCAAGTGTGCCTTGGATCCTCACGGAACTCGGGAGGTTGTTGCTGTCTTCGAAAGATACCAGAACTCCATCGACATCACCGCTGGTATGAGTTCCGAAAGATACCGAGTTATCTGGTGTCAGATCAACAACCTCTTCCGGCACATCTAGAACACCGCCGAACGGCTGGATGGTGTTGATCTTGGCTCCTCCATTCATTGTAATGGTTCCTGCCCATACTGCCTCCCTATAACGATCATAGAGCCTGGCGCCACCCCATTTGACAACCAGCGCCTTTTTAGCCTGGTTTACTGAGGGCGACGGCTTGGATTCGGACCGCAAGTCACGTTTCCAAATTATACCAGTGGCATCCCATGCCTCGATTGACGAGAACCCAGCTGACCCATAGAAGGCGTAGTCGAGACTCACGCCGGCCTGGGAGCTCACTTGGACATCATCGCCTTGGATAGCTCTATTTCCATCGACGGAGACCAGCCCAACCAGCCTCTCGCCGGTGGTAGCGAACGTATGGCGAGCCCTGAGCGCCTTCGCGACCGCCCCGCGCTCCAGCGACGGGGCAAGTACGCCCGTCAGGCCCCCCTTGGTGCCGAACACGGCGGTGCCAGGAACGCCGCCGCCACAGCGGCCCCGATGCTCGTCAGAGTTCGCGCAGACCCCCAGCTTCCAGCCCCTGCGTACGGCGTCCTGTAGCAGCCACTCGAAGTGGCCCCACGCGCTGCCGATCTCCAGAAGCCGCTCGAGCCGCGGGTGGTGCCAGGCAAGGTTGCACCTGCGGCCGCCCACGTGCGGGATCAGGAGGTGGGACTCTGGCGAGTGGGCGTAGGTCGCGTATACCTCGTCGAGGGGCCAGGCCCCGGGCTGCAGCTCGGATGGGCCGTGCTCGTTCCACTCGAAGCTCCTGGCGACGTTGCCGTTTTTGTCGTGAGGGAACTCGATCGGTCTCGACGGGTCGTCCAGGAACACAATGTTATGGTCGCCACCTGCTGCGGAGTTCCCGCACCATTCCGTGCCAGGGAATATGACGACCTCTCCAGGCTTGTTGGTGTCCTTGATGATATCAACTGTTTGCTCCCAACGATCCTTGGTAATGTTGAAGTCGTTGGCGGTATAGCCAATGATGTCAAGACCAGCGATCTTCTGGGCGTATGAGAAGTTGTAGGTCGTCGAGTTGGTCCCTACCGTATCATCGGAGTGGACGTGAAGGTCAGCGTATAGCACGCGAGGGACAGGTAAGTGGTTGCTGACGGAGACCCGGTCTTCGTGGGTTCCAATGGTGGCACCATCTGTATCTTCCAACGTCACGGTCACCAGGTGTTCTCCAACCATGTCCAGGGATATGGCAGTCGAACCAAACGTCCACCCGTCAGGATTCAACGCCACTTCTGCGTTCGAAAGGGTGCCCCCATTACCCTCAGCGTTAACCTTGATATTGGCTCGAAGACCAGCCTTGTTGACTGTGGCATTCCCCCAGACATCTTCAGTATGGATATGGAGCGGGAAAGACACACCCGGGCTGACAACCCGCGGTGTGATGACTTTGACCTTGCTGATGTCCCCACTGTGAATGTTGAAGGACAGGTCCGGCTTGATGGGCGCGAACCGGGAGGTCCCGACAGGATCAATATACCATCTCATGCGGAAGTCCTCTTCGACGAACGTCTGCACTCTTGTGCCTCTGGCGCCGAATCGTGTGTCGCCGATACGGACCACGATTTTGTCCCCGGGGTTGAGAAAGCCATCCACAATGTCAATGATGATTGCCTTCTGGAACGGCCTCTCGTGTCCTTTTTGGTCGAAGCGGACTGACAGCCCCTGCACCGTGGCAGCCGTCTGCGACGGCAGCAACTTGCCTGGTTCATACTCTGCAGATACATAGTTATCTGCGGTTTTGTCTGACGTCTGTAAGAGAGCCCAGTCCTGTACAAGGTCTCAGCGCAAAGTCACTGGCACCAAAAGCTATAGGCTGGAAAACTTACAGAATAGAACTTGAACGTGCCCTTGATCCATGCTCCATCAGCCAGTCCACTTCCCCCAACGGTGTAAGTGATGACAACTTCTGTCCATTGTCCTGCAACGAGGCTTGTGGTATTGCATTGTAAGCTACCCAGGAAAGGCAGCTCCTTGATGTGCCGGTACAAGCCTTGGGGGGCAAAGTAAGTGCCGGCTAGGGCACCTAGCTCATCGTTGGAAAGTTGCTTCATGCTCAAGTGCACGTAGCCGACCTCTTCTCTCACAAAGTGGGCTATGCTGTTTTGTTTTTGTGGTCCCCAGAAGAGTCCTCCCGGCTACATAGTTTTGAATCCTGATGAGGTCCACTGTAACGTCTCCCTCCAAGACGTTAGCGCAATTGCGTGCGATCACGTCAACATCTCAATCTTTATCGCGCACTCCGCTCACGGGATAACATTCTGAAAATACTGTATGGCGACGAGCTTCAATGGATACAACACCCAAAAAAAAACATTTCAAGAGATGGAGTAGTCAGTGGTCACCTCCAGGCTCTGCCACCTGAGGATACCCTAGGTAACATTTGCTAGCCTGACTCTTACACTTCAAACCTCTAGAGCTACTAAAACGGTCCCAGGCCCCCCACAAGACTTTGGTACTTGGTTTTGTTCTTAATCCGGGCACAAATCTGTCCCTGTTTTTTTTTTTTTTTCTTAAAAGAAAAAAAGAAAAAAGAAATGCAAACGGTACCTTCACACAGTTGTAAACGCTCAAGGACCCAGCGTTTGGTAATGAATACAAGACTTTAGTAGACTTGATACCAAGGGCCATCTTGTTACAGAGCCTTGATGATACTGGTTGGAAGGCTTGGTCATCCAAGACCTTCCATTGTTACAATGATACGTCAAGCTATAGGATGTCTGTTCACTGAGCCTGGAAGTTTATCAGAGGGCACACTTTAGTCTTTACAGAAGTAACTGTGGCTATCAAGCCCCCGGGGGTAGCTCCTAAAGAATGCATTTCCGTACTTTGTGTAAGAATGTTGATAGATAAGGAAGGCATGGCACTCAGACCAGAACATGTTTTAGGTCAACCTTGAAAACCATCATCGAATGGTTTGACCAGGCTGGCCAAAACAGGATATCAACTTAAACCCCAAAGAACTTACGAACTGACACTGGCCTCTCATTATAGGATGGTGGTCGCCCCTGGAGCCCACGAAGTTGCAAATTGGAGTGACGTACACTGACATGTCAATACATTCGTCCATTACACCACCTATATGTTGCATGGCCGATCCGACACAGTCCTTTTGGGCGCCTGCCCAGACATACGTTGTGGAAAGCTGGCAGAAGCTCGCGCAGTCGTGTTGCGGAATGTTGGCATCCTCGCAAGCACCCTCGGCATCGACGTGTTTGGGAGCCGGGGCACAACGGCTCCGGATAATCCTCATGCAGTATGTTCCCCGGAAATTCGAGCCCGTCGCAGGGATTACGCCTGGCGAAATGGTGTGTTTCATCATGCTGAGGGCGATGTAAGATCCCGGACAATGCAAGTACGGGCAACAGAGCAGCCAGAACGAAAACAAGGAACATGAACATTCAAAATGCCTAGTCTATTTCGTCGAAGTGGCTGAAAAGGTGCTTCTAGATGCTCAAAAGGGTCTTATAAATCGGGCAGAGGCTTTGATGCAGGACTTCTCTGCAGGTGGTGATGTGTGCGGCGTCGGCAGAATTGCTTCGCATTGCCGACCATGAAGGCGTCTTGTTGGTAGATGGACATGCCGGCTTATTGCTGCGCCGTCTGTGGATCAAACCGGGGCAGCCTGAGCAGGAGCGAGAGGAAATCTTTGGTATTGCGGTAGACGTGACTTTCTCTCTCCTGTCCAATACTTATGATCTGAAGTAAGGCATAGACACGATCATGTGCTAGCAGCGTGATTTTGAAAACCGCATGCACCAGGCGCTTGCTTGTGCTGCACACAAACAGTTGCAGACTCAGATGATTGGAGTCGAATGAGTGTGCTGTGAAAGCCACGGAAATCACATATGCAAATCCTGTGCATATGGGGAGGGCCCATGGAGAATAGCTGTAATGACTGACTGTATTTTCTTTGTAACCCGCACCTCGCTCATGCATTCAGGCTGAATTTGACAATACATCGCAGTCACTGTATTTTCTTGAAACAAAGTTTTCGAGTTGTAAACACAGAGCACCAAAATCCCCATTACCTTTGATCGTCACTTGACCAATTGCCCCGCTCTGGTAGACGTCCCGACGTCAGGTCGATATGGTCGGCCGTGCCTTGAGGGCCGGCACTGTAGAAAGCTCATGTCTTGTGGTCATAGCCTCTAGAAGGAGTTGCCCATCTCTACATCCTCTCCATTTATCTTGAACGTTTGCACCACAATGCCGTCCTTCTCATTAAGACTCAAGCCGTCATCCGAGTCATAGTCGTCCCCTCCATCCCATCCGGCCAGATGCTTATCCAGAACGAGCCTTCGGTTAAGGATTCCCTCATAGGTAACCTTTTTCTTCTCGTCGGCGATGTTTTCCGCTTGAATCAGTGTCAGAAGAAGAAAGCCCTCGACAATCATCGTCGGGGTGTTGCACAGCAGCTGGCCTGTCTCGGTCCACTGCATTGCGCTGGCAACGATCAGAAGGGCAAAGACAGTCAAGATCGACCCCCAGCTGGCTGTGGTACTCTCAACCCATCTGCCCACCGTCTTGCTGATGCGGATGTTGAGTGAATCCTTGATCACGAGTTGGCTCCGTGGAACTTCAACGCCGATCAGTGCAAAGACCTTGCTGTCTTGTGCAACCAGCCTGTCGAAGTGTTTCATGGACAGCTTGGCCTCGCGAGCGTCGACATTCTTCAAAATAAAGCCATCAATGAAACCAATGAGGCCAGTGTAGGTTCCGATGATGAGAAACCAATTATCGTCGAACTCCATCGGGTCTCCGACCAGGATCCAGGTTCCAAAGACGAAAGCAGAGATGACGATGCCAACCGAGCCTCCGATAATGTATGCATAGATGTCCAGGCCCTTGACCCATCTGTTCAGCTTGGCTGGCTCGCTGGCGATGGTTGGGTTGGGGGTCATGTCACCCGTCATACGACGGAGCTGCATCTCGATTTCAGTGTCGAGGCGCTCGATGCCCTGCACGGTCTTGTCGAGGTGCTTGTCGTGAGAACTGCGAATGTTTTGCAGGAAGACCGTAGTGAAGGTGATCTCCAACGCCGTGGCGGTGTTGACGTCGAGCTGCCAAGTGTCGGAGAATTTCAGAGGCAGTCCTGAAAACACCCATCCAATGATGCCCGCCCAGTAGATACCCAGGGCGATCAGAGATCCAGTGGCCTTCGCCACCCCGTTTGAAATCTTGTCGAACGTGTCTGGCTTGTGGTTCAGTGAGTCAATGACCTCGGACCTGATCTTGTGCGTCGAGGACCTCAGCCTGGCACGCTGTTCCGGCGTGAGAGACCGCACCATGCGCTCATTTGACTCGCTGCGAGAGAGGAGGCCGCAGATGCGTTGCAAGAGACTGCGGGTGTTGTTGTTCTGCTGACGCATGAGAAGAGTTGCGGATGTGTAAGCCTGGATGGAAGAGACATCTTGTAGGATGACCTGCCAGGTGTCTGTAGGACCGAAGACGGCGCCCAAGACACCCCAAAGGACAAGCAGCAGGAGCACAACGCCCAGCGTCCACCTCGAACCTGCCGCCCTCACGACGGCATCAAGCACACTGCCCTTCTTCTTTCCCGGACGAGGAGGTAGAGGCGCAGTGCCGTTCTGTACCTTCTGATCAAGTGACTCATGTGTGAAGTGTCGGCTCAGGCGGGCGCTGGTCTCAAGGTAGTGCACCTTCTCGGGGACGCTGAACGACTGTCGGCTGGGAAACTGAGTCGGGGCAGCCGCAGAGGTGATGTACTGGGCCTCAGGTGCATTTTTCAGGTCGTGGAAGAAACTCCTCACGGACCGGATCGGGTTGAAGCCCATGGTGCAAAGGAAAGAAAAGAGAGCCGTCTAGACCATCTATAATGCAGGGATTACAAAAAGAGCGAAGACAACCCCAGAACGCTCAGCGCTCAGCGTACAAGGTAACAATAACAGAATCCGAACTAAGTCCCAATATTGCACATCACAGATGGCCAAGAAAGAAAATCATGAGGATCATGAAGGAATGAACAAGAATAAACGAAGCCAAGAACGACCAAGCAATAGCCAAGTTTATGTCAAAAAGAAGCCAAGATGGACGGAAGGGGATCGACACCATTTTTGTGGAAGGGAGCCGACGGCCGCCATGAGCCTCGTCATGGTAGTGGAAACTGAGACTCCATGAGAGACTGCTTCAAAACATGCCAAGATACCACTTATGTGGCATCACGGATGATCTGATTACGCTCCCTGAAGCAGAAGGGCCCACGTGATCGGCTCGTAGCTGGCATCCAAAATAGGGAATAAGACAGGAGGAACGCGCAGGCCTGTGCTATTATTGTCTGGCGGCGGGCGATCACGAGCTTAGCATGGACGAAGGGGGGGACAGTTTATCCACAGCGGCTGCGGCAACCCCCAACATTTTGACAGCGGAGCCCCCTGTTTCCCGGAGAAATCTATCCGCACAAGGCCCTAGGACATTTCAAATGTTCCGTGGCCAGTCAGTGATCAGCCCCGCTGCGACGAAGCTTGTTTCGTCTCGGCGGCCTGAACCGCTGGCCGCCCCCGGGCAGAGAGCCGCGCATGAATGTGACCCACCTTGTTTCTGTGCCGACCCTGAGCATCAAACTCCGGATGGGAGAGGATGACAATTTCTGCCGATGGCAATTGTCACCGTTGGCCGGTCCGCCGTGTTTTACAAAACAACGGCAAGTCCTGTCGCATGCAGTACTGGATCCGCCACGGTCGGTGTGCCAAGAAGGCTTGTCTCCTCCTGGCGGGCAAGAGCACGCGTCGTCTATTCCTTCACGGGCAGTTCGTGACGGTGAGCGGCTTTGCAGATCACGAGAGCGAGAGGATTACGGGATGAAAGTCACAGCTCTCGCTGCAGTATGAATACGCGTCCTAATGCTAATGCAACTTGAGTTGACTGCGGTTTGGCAGACAGGAAGGCCGTCGTGCGATATTGTATGTTCATGACTTTGCCGGCTCGCGGGCAGCCCGAAATTAATTGATTGCTTGTCCAGCACGCTTACCTTCAGGGTATTTGGACCATTGTCCTCGGTGGTCGATATCCCATTCATTATTGGCTTCCATCGGCTTCCATTGGCTGTAATGCAGGAGCTGCGGCGCTGGTTTTCACATGCACAAGGTTCCCATGGATCAAGTGTTGGTCCAATCCAGCGGAACCATGGCCTTACGCAGGGCTACAACCTTTTGACATACAAATTGCTACCTGAGGCCCTGTGGGCTGTATCACAGTAACATCAGATGAGTCCGATTCGGACCAAGGTTCAAGGTCAGACTCATGCTTTCGGCTAGGGTACTCTGGTTTCAACACGCGGCCGGCTGCGCGGTGAAACTGGAATAGAAGTTCACATACGGTTGTCAGATGCAAAAGTCTTGTTTGGAATGTATTAAGGAGGAAAGGAGGTGATCGCCTCATTGAGAGCCACCCGAGCCACAATTGCTGCGATGTAAGTTTGGCCCTTCGCACTGCTATCTATGTTTGTCACAGCGATATAACTGGCATTCTAAGTTGGCCAAGATGCGCTGAAACTCAAGGAATGCGGTGTATGCTGTCAGCATTCAATGTTGTGTAGTCCAGTGCAGGCAATGAAGATACGGATGCCTAATGCAGCAGGCAAGGTGTTGCTAGACCGTCCGGGACACTTGGCAAAGTCGTCGCCGTGAATTGGGCATGTGATTCTGCTCTATGAGGAATTATGGATCGCTTTTACATTTGTTGGTTTACCATGCATACTGCAAAAGTTAAACATCACCGTGCACACTTTGTGGCGTTGTAGTAGTGATCCCATTTGAGACCGTTTGAAGGGGACAAGGAGAGACCTAGCGAACTCCTCTGTTCTGATATTCATGCAGCAACATTGCCACAACACTTTGTTTGCAACAGTTTTAGCTTCTGTCAAATCAAGGAGCATACTTCAATGTTCCCGGTGCTTTACCGAGCTAGAGTAAGTTGTAAACCACCGACTCATTGCAACGAGGTCTACTTTATTTCCGGTAGCTTCAAGTTTCATCAGATGATTGGTGCTCACGAGCGAGTCCGCTCAAGTGGTCTATCTTACAGTCGTAACAGATTTGACCATTCGACTTAGACCTGTGAGCAATATTCCTGCAGCTTCTCCTGTCACCCACTTGTAGTATTGTCTAAAGTCTGCCCATGTTTAAGTACAAATCGCTACCATTCACATGCTGCTCATTCACATTCCAGGGAGAGACGGAAGCCCTATATAGATTGGTTAGCGAGGTCAAATGGCGATGAAGCAGTGAAAGAGCACTTACATCCGTTAATGTCTTCCTCCACTGCCGACGCAATGGTGCAGTCATTCTGCACGTCCATGCTCTGTGTGGTCAGTGTGTCGCAGTTGACATAGCAAGGTGAGTCCATAGTTCTCTGAAGCGAATCATCTTTCCAGCCGAAAACGTAATCTCCATGGTTTCCGTAACCTGTATCATCGTCCATCGACCACACGAAAGGTTGTGAGCCGTCGGCCGGCCAATCACTCGGGTTGTTGAATTGTCGAGTATCCCAGATGGTTTCATAGAAAAGCTCTTTGTTTTTACATGTTAGTAGTTTTCTAAGGGCCCTCAAGTGATACATTCTGAAGCAACCGAAACTGCAATCACCTGGGGACAGTGTCCGGAGAATAGTGGTAACTACTTACGGGGGATCCTGACGGGGTGTGATGCAGGGCAAGGGCCTCCGCCCTCAAAAGTACCATTGGCAGGATAAGAGACATGGTCCATGTGGTTTACTGAGTCCAAGTTCTCTCCATCCCAGCAACTGATATACGGAAGTTTATCAGTCCCAATACTCATTACAATATAACCAGGGATTGATGGGGGCCTCACGTCGGGAATCGGACATTGACCATAATCCCAGCGGGGCAGGGCTGAGTCGGAAAGTCCTTGGTCTCGGGGAATCGGGTGTACAGATCTTGCAAGCACGTGTAGGTCAATTGGCGGTAATGCTCCGCCTTCTCCGGTGTACGAGCTCCCTGGTCGCCGACGAGCATGCGGAAACCCTACGTATGAGTTGTAATTAGTCTTCATGGCAGATAAGTACTGCGGAATGAAACCCCATTGCCAGCTATTGCGAGGAAGACTCACAGGCCTGAAAGCAGTGACCTTGCTCGTCTGCTCAAAGTCCGCTAGTCCGTCCTGCATGTAATAGATCGTCATGCCTCCGTTGGCGCCTTCGAAGCCAGCATTTCCTCGAATTGGTACCCGCTTATAGGTTCCGTTGCGAGCCTTGAAAAACAAGACCGCGGTCCAGTAGTTCGACAGATCTTCTGTGAACTGGCAACTCGTGCATGTAGATAAGCTAGGGAGGTCATGGGTATCTGGGTCCATTGAGACATTGAATGAGTTCTGTGAGCACAGTCAGCTCGGCATTACGATATCTGGATACCTAGGTAGCTGAGGGCACTCTGTATGCAGGGTTCACGTACGCCTCCAACAATCTGGTGCAGGTGAGGGGATGGGTTGACTCCGGGATTGACCAGAGGGTCGAGCCTCGTCACTGTCAACTGAGAACACCCGAACCGGATGAGTGCAGCCGAGGGCAAGGCGGCGCCGAACACCATCCCAGCCACGTGCCTGAGGTGCATCGTTTATTCCTTAGTGTTCAATTCTCTAGAAAGATTGCGGTACCGTAAATGATGATATGTTCCAGTCGTGACCGCAGTAACATGAATGCAAAGAGGTCTCTGAATCAAATGACACCCACTCCAGGGCGTTGTTGGGGCGAAGGGCTTATTGTACCTAGCATCTTGGTATCTCCGCAACTGCCGCAGAAATATGTCGCAAAGCCCAGCCCGGTATATTAGGATGTTCTCGTCTTGCATGCCATGCGGATAATATCCGATAATTGCTAAAGGGAGCCGTACGAGCGTCCGCCACATGTGCACACACGGAAGAGACTTAAATAGCCGGCCCGTGGCACGCCAACTCGAGTACGACCATCTAAAGCGATCCTGTCGATCGCTAATATATGAACACATTGGATTTAGTCTCATGTGCCACCATGTGTAAAGGACGATTCCAGATGCTACCGAAGATTCCGTGCGCATATGGGACTCAAATCTAGCACCGCGAATGCGCCCCACACCTGCTTGATTCTGACGACCAAGGTCCAAAGGGCCGAGGAAAAGCCAGTCCACGGGGGCAAGTTAGTCCAACAACTTCCCTAATTGGATAACTGTGAATAAGCATTAGCGTCGTTCTTCCTCTTCTGTCTTTCTTCTCTCTTCGTCCAAGTGATCGAGGACTTTCGACTCCTGATTTGTGCGACCATTGATTAGTAGGGCCGTGTAGTGTTTGAAGTTCTATCCGCAGCCGTTTTCATTACTCTTGATAGAATGTTCAAGCCTAGAACAAGAAATAGCTAAAGGATTTTCGTGCGCAAGAAAAGTAGAGGGCAACTGAGCAGCGCAGAAGTGTACAGACAGCTTGTTGCCACCTGGGGCTTAGCTAGGTACACCACTGAGGGCATAAGATCTTTGACTTTTTGAAAACAGCACATTGATATTTGAACCCATTCATCGGATGTGGCCGCTTATACTCTATTCACTTTTCTCTCCACTCGGAAATGTGCATTCAACGGTGAGGTCCCAACAAACTCGGCGCAGGATCCTCAGGTAGAGGACGGCGTGGAGTTTGGCAACAGACGCCGGAACGTAAGCCGCCACATCGCAGGACTCATCTTAGAATGTATTTATTCCATATTGTCTTGAAAAGTTGCGCAATGCAAAAGAATAGACTGGCGTGGGTAAAATTGGCTTCCATAAGCCCCGTCCCACATCCGACGCGGCGCTGCAGAACAGCTCCACTTGGAGTCTGCGGGTGCTTTAGCCGACATCGTCGACGCTTGCAACGTCACCTCTTCTCACTGTAAGTTTGATCGATTTCTTCACCTCCCGGACCTCGAAGTTTACACTCCAGCCTCCAAAAGACCTCTGTCAGCATTGAACACCGCCAGAATGCCTTTTGTCACCGTCTCATATAAGCATCTGCACTACACAGACTACCCGGCAGCATCCGATGCGACGAAAGGGACCATTGTCTGCCATCACGGCCTTGGCAGCTCCCAGAACTTCTACACGCCTATGGTGCCGCGGCTCACCCAGGCTGGGTTTCGCGTGATCACATTCGACACCGCAGGTGCGGGGCGTTCGACGTACACCCAAATTGAGCAATCTGTCAGCTCTCTCGCCGCCGATGTGCTAGGTCTCCTGGACGCGTTGTCCGTGAGGGACAGGGTGATCGTGGCGGGACATTCGATGGGTGGGATGGTGGTCACTCACCTGGCCGCGGAGCACAAGGATCGGATCCAGGCGATAGTTCTCATCGGTCCTGTCTACCCGTCGGAGGGGGTGTCAAAGGTTTTTGAGAAACGCATTGAGACGGTTGAAAAGGAAGGCAGTAAGTTGCCCTCCATGCAGTCAGGATCCAAAATAGACACCTATGCAGCTACTGACCAGTGTTGTGAATAGTGGAGGCCATGGCAAATACGATCCCCACAGCTGCCACCGGAGCGAAGGCGGGACCTCTGGTGGCTGCGTTCATTAGGGAATTGCTGTTGGGCCAGGACAAGGCTGGCTATCTGTCGAACTGCCGGGTTATTGCAAACGCCACGAGACCGAGGTACGAGAACGTGCAGTGCCCAGTGTTGTTGTTGGCGGGCGAGGAGGACAAGTCAGCACCCTTGGAAACGAGCAAGAAGATGTTTGAGGAATTTGCGACAGAAAGCCCAAGCAAGCGTCTCGAGGTTTTGAGTGGCGTTGGACACTGGCACTGTATCGAGGAACCGGGGCTTGTAAGTGACAAGATTTTGGAATTCTTGAACTGAGCGCCCAATGCCTTCCAAGGTTCCCATGTCGTAATAGGGCTTTTGCTCATGGCTGATAACAATGAATCGATGGCTGGTTGAGGACTTGACGGCTTGGGTCCACATATTAAGCACTACCTACTTAGTAGGTACCTAGGTACGGTGTCACATTGTATCAAGTACGATCGTCAAGTTGAAGAACTACGGCTGTCCAGTCCCTGGGCATGGTTAATCTACCATGTGCATGACAGTCGTCCACATGCAGGAGCGGATGCAGGAGCGGATGCAGGAGCGGATACAGAAGACATCAGAGCTTCAAAGTCAAGCGTGTCATCACGCCCAAATATATTCTGTATAACCTCCAAGGCTGTTCTTTTGCTAGGCTACCTGACTACATGAATTGAATACTGAGAATGCGGGTCATCGCCACCGTCAGGCGTTGTTGTGACAGGAAATAGAGTAAGGATGTACAGTTAGTTGGGGCAATCACCCCCCTGATATTGTCGATGTCTGCAGGCACTTACAAACATGTTGTCACTGCAGATTGCCCAAGCGGCGTTAGTGTTGGTGCTTTTGCAGCCGCGATCGCCGCAGACAAGCGGCGTGTGTGAGCTGTGGGACTGGTGAAGTCACCGACTGCCCAATCCTTCCACTCGACGTCATCAAGCTGTCAATCACAAACAAAAGTCACCATAATGGGACACTCTTAAATGCAGTCGCGAAGCCTGATGCGCATGTTGGACCATGTTTTCGTGTCAGGTGCATACGTGTTTTTCCAAACAACCAGGCAAGGACAAACCAAATAATTCCAAGAGTTAAATCGACCAATTGAGCCTTCGCAATGTCGGTCTCTCGATTCATGCTCCCCAATACCAGACTTCTTTCCAGAGCAGTCCCAGCAAGAGGAACAGCCTCAAGAGCCATATCAAATCGTCTTCAGAGCACCTCAACCCCAAGTCACAAGTCTTCATTCCACACATCAACACCATCCAAAATGGCCAACCGCACTGTCGAGTCGGACGTCATCTCCGAGATCACCCAGAAGGAGAAGGATCTTACCGGCCAGGTCGACCCCGCCAAGGGTGGCCCTACTGCCCAGGCCCAACGCCACGTACACGAGAAGCTCGCCGACGGCAGGGTCGTGAGCGACATTGCCAAAGGCGAGGAAACAATCACCCACAACGGTGCTCCTGTCGCGGGCGGGCCTGCTGCCACGGCGCAGTCCCAAGCCTCCCAGGCTCGCAATGAGGTAAGTCGTGTACCTGCCGAGCCCTTGGCATGAACATCCTTACCCCTTCGTGTTGCTGACAGGACCCGCAGGCGAGGAACGCATCCCAGTCGCACACCGGGAAGCTCGACGGCACCGTCATCTCGGAGATCAATGCGGCCGAGAGCGAACTGACCGGCCAGAGCGCTCCCGTGAAGGGTGGTCCCACGGCTCAGGCACAGAAGCATGCCAACGAGCCGATCAATGCCGACGCCCTCCACGACATCACCGAAGGAGAGAAGGCGGTGGCCGGTGGCAGGGTCAAGGGCGGCCCGACTGCGACTGCACAGTCGGAACTGGCAAAGGCTCGCTGGTCATAATGTTAACGTTGTGACGGTTGGGGCAGCATAATGTAGTTTGGTCCACCAGTGTGCACCGGTTTCAGGCAAAGTCCTGATTTCTTGTATCAGTATTTGTTGATTGCTCACTCACCTTCGGAGTGTACTTGGTGTGGTCATAGTCAATGAGAGAAAGTCCACAATGTCGGCGGCGTTGTTAGCACGGTAATTGTCATCCACGTATGCTGCTCTATGGTACTGAAAGCCCGGGATGATACACTTTGATGTCTGACATTTGAGTCATCAAATAGTCAGCCAAACTTGGGGCCTCTCAGTCGAACGCCTGTCTTGTAACGTGACTTCAGGAGGAAACGGGTAGTTTGAGAAAGCAGTCCATGAAGATCTATCTCAGTTTGTGCTGCAAACATTGCTAGCCTGGATCAGTTGTCAGTAGTTAAGCGTTCCTGGTTTCAGGAATAAGGCAGCACTCGCATACCACGCTCACGTGTCAGCCGTCAGCAAAGTGTCTCAGTATCACGCGAGTAATCTGAATGAGCGGCGACATAACAAGTCAGCTTAGGTCTAGTAAATGGTCAGCATCGACCTGGTCATCCAACCTCAGATCTGCCCAATCAGAACCTGCAGTTTGTGGCTTGTTGAGACCACATTTGCTGGCGAGTGCTCCGGGTCCCACCCCTGATTTACAAGGCTACAGAAGCTGGCTTGTCCCAGGTCCAGACAGAAATGGAGTAATGCATGGACAGCAATGCTGAATATTGAAGCAACAGAAAGACATCTGAGGAAGATCAAAGTAGTTCTTTTCTATCAACAGCTGGGCAGTCTCATTGTTTCACCCAGCCACTTCTGGAGACTGAAGCAGAAGCGTCAGGACTACAGACTGTGTCTGGATACTGGGTTTGCCAAACATACCTACACCGTTGACCATTCTCCAGTCTTTCGCTGTGGCTCTGTAAGCCCCCATGCCAGTGGACGTGATTCGGTCTCGTAAGGTTGTGCGACCCCGAGAGTCCGTACACTGCCTAAATATGGAACTATCAACTAGGTAAGGGAACATCGACTGGGCCCAGATCAGTCAACGTGTCCAATGATTTTGGGTCATCCCGGTGCGTTGGGGCCTTGTGACGAAGGAAAACAACCACCCCCTGACCTCCTCCATCTTGCGGACATGAGAAGCTAGGCACCTTCAACGCTTGTGATCAGCTAATCCCCTCTCCGGTTATGCCGGGATCAATGTCAAGAACAACCTCTGGGTCCCATTCGAGACCAGCACAGTGGTCTGATTTGTTACATCAGAGCCTTGGAACCCGCTGCCAGTATCTGTCAATCGCTGGCGCAGAAGTACGATTTCAAGGTTCACATGCTTCGGAAGCAATGAAAAGCCCGAGATGACGGTATTTTGATCATATTTTCTGTCCGGGCTACAACGAACCGCTCGGTCCGTGCTTGACGGCCGAACAACGTGGCGTTCGGCCTATCAAATTTACAATCCGACGGATCCGGATGTGCTTTGCGAGGCCAACGGAGCGACTGGCAGGGGAAAAAATTTACTTCAGATATCCAAACTTGATAACACGTGGTAACCGGGTCTCCGCATATGTAGATTTTGCACGAAAGCATGACCGTGCCCCAGCAAGGGTTCGCCGCTACCAACAATGTGGTAGGCAAATCGGATGGTCATTTCTGCAGGGGTAGCAAATCTCCAAGCCGCACTTCAAATGGAGTGTGCTCGCCAAATCATTTTCGAAACCAGCACTAATTAAATGCATTCTTCGAAGCGGTATTGGGGGCTCAGCTGTGTCACTAATCCAACGGTGCCTTTTGTCAGGGGTGTCGTAGATCAGTCCCCATACTGTAGCAAGCCAAATATCTGACCTTCCTCCCAAATGCACGGATTACTGTAGCCTGGCCGAGGTTGACACATGCTTAGGGGGGAGCTGACACCGGGCGTGCCGAGTGATCCGTTTCGGGCCCGCACCGAAGAACCCGCCGCGCTTATTCGCACATTCGACAGCCCGACCTTGACCTCATCGCGGCGGTGGGGGCCAAGCAATCGTCTTACTATGTATACCCTAGGTGGCCCAGATTCGTCTGATGTCTTCTTGCCCCTGCTCCTTACACAGAGCACTATTTTGAATACTTTGCACTACCATACATTTTCCAGCTACAATGCCTTCACTTGGGGCGAGCAGCCCTACCTCGGAGCATGAACACGGGAACAGGAGACACTCGTCAGGAAGGAAGCGCAGGCTCCAGGATAACCCCCACAGATCGTACGCTTTAGCGCATCCAGCACCTATTTATATCGACAAGACACATGTCGTGAAGCACCTGCGGTCGAGGCGATTCCTACAAATACAGAAGATTTCTCCAGACACAAACCACTACACGCCGGACGTGGACGTGATATCATTCGCGCCGCCCAAAGACCCAATCAGGATCGTGTCAGCCTTGAAGGGACTGCTGGAGGGCAAGATAAGCCTCAGGGACGGAAGGCTCCTCCGCTTCAACAAAGACGATGTGTTGTTGACCCGGTATCGCCAGGACGATCCGGGATCAGAAGAGGCGGCTCACCTGGCCAGGAAAGGCTCGGTCATGGCGCCGCTGGAGAAGATTGTGGGGAGGGACGTGCTGGCAGTCCTGCGGAAAGACAACAAGATCATACTGGACGACGCCCGGCTGTGGAGCGCGGCGAACCATCAGAACAAGTCATTCGAGTTCATCGCAATAGACGAGCACGGCACGAAGACCGTCGTGAGATGGGTCTTGGCAAAGAGGCGGATTTCCGGCATCGACGACCACCCCCCGTCCTCGTTCCAGGCACCAGACACCACGTTCCACTTCAGCATCATCCGGCCAAACACCCGCAAACACGCCGTGCTGGCATCTCTGACCCAGTCGTCCCTCCAGATCAAGGACAGCTACAACGAACCGCCTACCACCTTCGGTAACCCGGAGGACTTCGAGGCTGTGCCGAAGGTGGTCGACGAAGCTACGAGGAGTGTGATAACGGCCACGGCTGTCTGGGTGGTCCTCACTCTCGGATGGTCGCCCGCCTATAAGGCATCTGCTGGGGATCGCCAGGACGCGTCATGGATGTGTGCACCGATGCCTCGTCCGACAAAGCATTCGACATGGTAGTGAAGGTATCTAAGTCGTTCGTTTAATGATTAATTACGTAAAATGACCCCGGCCCGTCTTTGACCGTTCTTAAAAATATCTTCCAGGAGACAGGATCGGTTGATTCCACCGGCTATCTTTGGCAAGCCATTTGTAGCATTGATTAGTTAATGGGACTTGAGATGTTCAATGGGACCATAGCACTCTTTGGCACCCGGCAGGTATGTATTTGCCACTGAAAAAACTACAGAGAAAATGGATGGAGGGACAGTCTGCATAAACGGCTTGTCCCATTTGACCTGGACATGCCCAGGTGCCCTTGTGCTAACTCCAGGCCTAGTCCACATTCCATACGCTTCAATGTTCCCACGCGCAAATCAAAATCCGATGAAGCGTTCCTATGCAAGTCTGAAATCATCACCAGCAACAGCGGATGGCACATATGTGCATGTCGAGCGAGAAGCCACGTTGGAATTTGGATACCCACGACTACCACCCCCCGCCCCGGGGTTCCACGACGACACACAAAACCCAGGTATACCCGAAATACACTTTCACTGGAGCTCGCACCTGATATGTATACACACCCGTTGGAAGCATATCGAGGCCACAGGCAACAGACGTCGAGAGACGCGACGAAGGGAGGTGCAAGTGCCGAAAGGGGTTAGTATCCGCAGCGTCTGCGAAGGGATGGCCTTGGTGTCCGCAACTAGGCTCCCGCAGCTGTAAGCACTCGTTGACCACGCCTTGCTGATATAGATTGCATGTGGACTGAAGACGTGTTGGGGGTTGTTATTATGAAGACTTGCACCGTTCGACTTCTTCTCAAGCGGCAGCCAGCTGATAATATCTACTACTTTCAGAAAGCCCATCCCCAGCAAGGCAAAGGCACAAATCAGATACAGGATTCATGGAGCATCCCTATATCATCACGGGCCACGAGGCTCCTGGCGGGCCTCCCCCCGGGTTCAGCATGCTCAGGGGGCTGTGGTGGTCTCGTAAGCACCCACCCAAGGACTACCAGGTGTCCTTCGCAGGCAAGACAGTGCTCGTGACGGGGGCAAACACGGGGCTCGGCTTCGAAGCAGCAGTCAAGTATGCGGCCCTCGGCGCCGAGAAGCTGATCCTCGCCGTCCGTTCTGTGGCCAAAGGCGAGGAGGCAAGGAGGCGCATCCTCGAGCGCGTCGGGCGCAGCCGCAGCGGCGTCGAGATCGCCGTCCTGGCCGTCGACCTTACCGGGTTCGCATCGGTCCAGGAGTTTGTGCGCCAGCTGGGCCAGGAGACGCGGTATCTTGACGTCGCGCTTCTCAACGCCGGCCTCGGCAACCCTACATTCGAGCAGTCCCCGGCGGGCTGGGAGGTGGCGCTGCAGGTCAACGTGCTGTCCACGGCCCTCATGGCCGTCCTGCTGCTCCCCCTCCTTCAGGCCACTGCGGAGGCGCGCGGCAAGGCGGCGCACCTGACCTTCGTCAACAGCCATGGTCACAAGATGGTGCAGAAGGAATGGCTCGCCTCTGCAGGCGGGAGCCTCCTCGAGGCAGCCAACGACAGGGAGGGGTGGGATACTACCAAGAGCTACAGCATTGTCAAGCTGATGGGCATGTCTGTCATGCAGGCAGTCTCGAGAGCGGCAGGCTCCTCAGCGCCTACCACTGTGCGACCCGGGCACCCTGGAATCATTGTCAACGCGGCGTGTCCGAGTCTGTGCAAGACAGACCTGAGCCGCAAGTTTGGCACAATGTCACAGGTCTCGGGTTTCTTTTTCCAAGCCGCCTTTGCGCGTACGGCCGAGGAGGGTGCGCGATAGCTGGTCAGCGCGACAGCCCTGGGCCCAGAAAGCCATGGGCGGTTCTGGCATCATGGCATCACGATGTCTTGTTCCCGTGAGCCCCCCTGCTGCTGTGACAGTACAGTCACACTTACCCTGCTCTGACAATGTGGGCTGATGTGTTTTTAGGGTCGGAGATCTCGCGAAGGACGATGATCTGATGAAGCAGACATGGGCTGAGGTGCTGGAGGTGATTGCTAAGGCACAGCCTGGTCTACAGCAGATACTTGATGGTGGGTCATGATATCTGTCTGGTGCGTGATGAATTGAGAGCATCGAAACACCTGGATGGAGGTTAAACGTGAGGGAGAACAGCCGGGGTTGGTGGCTCGGCCACTGATCGGAATTGGAGGAGCCAAGACACAGGCTGGGCAGGGCTGATATGCGGGTCAGCTTCTATCCCTCCGCCCTGGAGCTCAACCGCCTCTCTGCTGCGCTGTGAAATTGTCCTTTCTTTCTCCCCTTGCCGTCCCATCTGATATTGAAGCATTCTTGGCCCAGCCGCCCAGCCGACTGCTCCAGTCTGCCCGTCCCAAAGCCGGACAATGGACGACGACGGCAGGGGCATGGCATGGCATGGCATGGCATGATTCAATGTTTGTTCCCAACTCAGTACCTCGGGAAGGATCTTTATCCCGCCCCATCTGGCACTGCCACAAACCACAAAAGTCCGAGAACTTGGCAGCCTCAGCAACACACCCACAACACAGCGTCCGGCTTGGGTCGAAATGACGGGACGACTTCTCGGTTACCGGCTCCGCTGTGAGCAATCAAGCGAAGACCGAGTAGGACCAAACCTTGTTCAACAGCTGTATGGCATGCAGCCTCAGAATGCCCGCGAGATGTTGGGCTGCACGGCTGCACGACAGCAGAAAGACAGGCTGACACAAGGGGCCACAGGCGGACACAAACACAGAATGGGTTCGCGGCCGATGGAGTTGGGACTGCACAAGGTCTCACCTGCACAACACGAAAGTGTATCGCATCAGCAGCCACGATGGGATAACACGCGTCAAAGGTGGCACAGCAGCCCCGATGAGGGAGCAAGCAGGCTGCGAGAGGGCACGCAACAGTGCGCCTCCTACCTGTGTTGTGTTGTTTATGTTGGTGATGTTGCTTACGCCCAGCTTTGCAGCTAAGTAAGTAAACCGGCCCAGAAACGCTGGGCTGGGCTCTGCGGTGCTGTGAGCGAGTCGCTCGGCAAGTCGGGCGCGTCATTGACATTGCCCATGTGCGCGAAATGTGGGCAAAACGGAGCTGCACTTGCTGCTTGGCGGGCCGGAGCCGAGTTCCCGCCTTGGGGCCAACGTGCGCAATGTTCGACTGTCGACGGTCGACGGTGCAATGTCCGTCCGCCCGCAGAGGCGTTTCCAATCCCGACTCTTCGTGTTTCGATTTCTGTTCACTTCTCGCTTGTTAACTTTTTTTTTTGTCCCCTTCTTCTTTTCCGGCCGTCGCATAGGCTCTTTCGCACTCCGCTGTTTCTCTTTCTCTTGTAAATTGCGTCTTTCGCATCTTCCTCCCCTCCGACATGGTTTCTGCGGTGGTCCAGCCTTTATGACACTCCCCGTCTCCGACCATCCCGGCCTCCCCGGGCGACCGAACCCAACCCCGACCTCGCATGAACCTTGCGCCCGAACCTTGCCCGATCTCTCGGTAGCTTAAACGTTGACCACGGCGCCGGGTCCGCGCCCGTCGCACTCAAATCATGGCATTGTTAAGCCAGACCTGGACCTTGACCAAGAAGAACCTTCTCATCGTCCTCGTGCGCCATGGCTTCTTCACCACCATCCGGGCCTTCCTGGCCCCAATTGTCTTCGTGAGCTTCCCAGACCGAGCCCTCGCCTCTGATGGGTCTTCCTTGGACTGACAATCCCTTCAACAGATGTTCATTGTATGTCTACGACTCCCCTGATCCGCTGCGCCAGGACCGAACCGTGGATCCTTTTCTACATTGTTGTCTCGCCCGGCTTCTGCGCCCCGTAACTAACATGCCGGACAGCTCGCCTACGTGAGGAACTTCTTCGTCCCGCCCTCGGTCTTCGGTATAGGCTCTCCGGCGCCAATGCGCAGCCTCGAAAACGCTCTCGCTTCCTCGACTGGTAACCATAACAAGGTCGTGTTTGTACACAATGGACACACGGGCGGAGATATAGAGTCTGTCATCAACACGATTTCCGCCAGAGTGGAGGGTGCTGGGAAGATTGTCGAGGTCGTCCAAGGTGACATCGACCTTCTCACGAGCTGCGCCAGCACCCTGCGCGGCTCGTCCAGCTGCTTCGGCGCCGCCTCCTTCCATTCCTCGCCCACCGAGGGCACCTCCGGTGCTTGGAACTACACCATACGGTCAGATGGAGTTTTCGGGGAGAGAATCTTCGTGGACAGGACAAACAACGATGTCGAGATCTATACGCTTCCCTTCCAGCGGGCTATCGACTCGGCCATCGGCTCCTTGAACCGAACGTCGGCGGGCCTGGGATCGGGCGACATCGAAGAGTACCCGTATACCGACACCACCGCCGACGAGAGAGACGCCCTCATCCGGAGGCTCTACATGGGTGCTCTCATCAGCATCCTGGCCGTGGCTCTGTTCCTCGCCATGTCCAATGTCACCTACCAACTTACTGGGCTCATGGCCTCCGAGCGCGAACTGGGCATCTCGCAGCTGATCGAAGCCATGACCCCGGCGAGGCGGCCCTGGCACATCCAGGCCGCCCGGTTGCTTTCCAACCACCTGGCCTTTGACATCATCCACCTCCCAGGATGGATCATCATGGGCGCAATTCTCCGAGGCCTGGCCTTCATCCACACCAGCTGGGCCATACTCATCATCTACCACGTTCTCTCGGGGCTTGCGCTCTCGAGCTATTCCATCCTCGGTGCAAGCTTCTTCAGCAAGGCCCAGCTCTCGGGCATCACTGTGACTATAGTAGCTGTCATCCTCGCAGTCGTTGCGCAGGTTGCAGGGCCATTTGATACTGGCGCCACAGCCGTGCTAAGCCTCCTTTTCCCGTCCATGAACTATGTGTTTTTTATTATTCACATGGCGCGGTTCGAGGAAAAGGCTCTCCCGGCCTCCCTCGTGGGCAGGGCGCCTACTGGCTCATCTTCTTTGCCTGGCATTGTTTTCTGGGTCTTCCTGCTCGTCCAGATTTTCCTCTTTCCTTTTCTAGGGGCTCTCGTCGAGAGGTGGCTGTATGGCACCATATCGCGAGAAAGAAAGACCGCCATGTCCTCCCCAGACCATGCCATTGTCCTTGAAAACTTTTCAAAACACTGGACGCCAAGCTGGCTCCGAAAAAACG
Organism: Diaporthe aspalathi; assembly: GCA_001447215.1. Classification (NCBI taxonomy): domain Eukaryota; kingdom Fungi; phylum Ascomycota; class Sordariomycetes; order Diaporthales; family Diaporthaceae; genus Diaporthe; species Diaporthe aspalathi. The sequence goes on from LJJS01000658.1 coordinate 41,113, forward strand.
TCCTCAGCAAGTTTGGTGTGGCGGTGCCGGAAACAGTCTATGCCGTCAATGACTTCAGCATCAAAGCCCGCCGTGGACAGATCTTGGTCCTTCTCGGGGCCAATGGAAGCGGGAAAAGTACAACCCTGGACGCCATCTCTGGGCTTAACACCATTACCAGTGGCTCGATCGAGATCGATGGCACTGGTGGCCTGGGCTTGTGCCCGCAGAAGAACGTGCTCTGGGATGAACTCACCGTGTTTGAACACGTCAAGATCTTCAACCAGCTCAAGAGTGCAGCCGGCACGAGAGACGACAAAACCCAGACCGAAAACCTCATTCGGTCCTGTGATCTCGGCCACAAGATCAAGGCCCAGTCAGTGACCTTGTCGGGTGGTCAGAAGAGGAAGCTTCAGCTAGCCATGATGTTCACTGGCGGGTCAAAAGTGTGCTGTGTCGACGAAATGTCCTCCGGACTTGACCCGCTTTCTCGGCGAAAGATCTGGGATATCCTCCTTGCGGAGCGCGGCGAGCGAACGTTCCTCTTGACAACCCATTTCCTCGACGAGGCCGATGTTCTCTCTGACTTCATTGCGATCCTGTCACGGGGAAACCTGAGGGCCAAAGGCACTGCTGTGCAGCTCAAGCATGAGGTTGGTGTTGGTTATCGCGTATCTGTTCCAAAGCATGAGAACTTTGTGGCTGCGGAGAAGGTCCAGCGGCATGAAACGCCTGACAGGCATGTTTTCTGGCTCCCAGACTCTTCCGCTGCTTCAAAGTTCATCAGCGAATTGCGCTCAGGTGGCGTCAAAGACTACGACATAATAAGCCCGACATTAGAAGACGTCTTCCTGAAACTAGCTGAGGAAATGGGTGACCACCAACTTGGTAGCGATGCACCACTTGCCCTAAGGCCGGATAGCGCGCCAGACAACCTCGACAAGCCCGCCAACTCCGACTCGTCATCTGGGGAAGAGCCTGGGATCCAAATGTCTGCAGGGCGTGGGACAGGCATGGCGAAGCAGACATTGATCCTGGTCCACAAACGGTTCACCATCTTAAAGAGGAACTACTTCCCCTATCTGGCCGCCGTGCTCCTCCCCGTGATCACAGCCGGCCTGGTGACGTTGTTTCTGGATGGTTTTTCAGCCATAGGCTGTGACCCGGGCGCTCAATCCAACACGCCCAGTGTCGGTGATCTTAACTCCCTCGACGTTACCCCCCTCATACCAATCGGACCTTCCAGCCTAATAACCATGGACCAACTCACGAATCGGACGGGCCTCAATGCAAGTTCCTTTCACATAGTTGACACTCTAGACGAGTTCAACGACTATATCTCTAGCAACTTCCATAATGTGACCCCGGGCGGTTTCTACCTTCAGCCATCTCAGGACCCCTTGGCAGTAATGGCTTATGTCGGCAACGGAGCAGTGATCTACGGCATGCTCACACTCAATGCGATCAGCAATGTCATTGAGCAGACTTCGATCACGACATCGTACCAGCCTTTTGCGGTGCCTTTCAGTCCAGGGGCAGGGAAGACACTGCAGTTGATCCTGTACTTTGGTTTGGCTATGTCAGTGTATCCGGCTTTCTTCGCACTCTACCCGTGTATGGAGCGGCTCAGGAAGGTGAGGGCATTGCATTACAGCAACGGCATCAGGGCGGCGCCTCTTTGGCTGGCATATTTGACCTTTGACTTCCTGTTTGTATTAATTGTCAGTGCCGTGGTGACTGGCATATTTGTGGGGGTAAGTCTGGGCTCAATCCTTCAGACACTTGAGTCGAGCCGATTTGCTGATCATCATGTCTAGGCTTCCGATATCTGGTACGCACCAGGCTACCTGTTTGTGGTCTTCTTCCTTTACGGCCTGACGTCTGTACTGCTCTGCTACGTCGTCTCGCTAGTCACCAACTCGCAATTAGCATGCTTCGCCACTGCGGCCGGGGGCCAGGCCGTCTTCTTCCTTCTGTACTTCATCATGTACATGAGCATTTTGACGTATTCGCCGGCATTCCGCGTCAATTCCGATCTCACCATAGCCCATTTCGTTTACGCGACCATCTCGCCTGCGGGTAATCTGCTCAGGTCAATGCTCCTTACACTCAACGAATTCTCGCTTCTCTGTCGCGACACTTCCATCGCTTCATATCCTGGGGCACTCAGTGTCTACGGCGGGCCCATACTGTATCTGATCATCCAAGCACTCTTCCTGTTCACAGTGCTTGTTTGGTGGGACAGCGGCTACAAACCTACGTTCCTGACGAACCTCAGCCGCCGCCACCGCAAGTCCGCAGTCAAGGACACTGACGCCGAGGACGACGCCGCCCTCTCAGCGTCCACAACCTCGTCCACGACCGACCCCGCCGTCAGGACCGAGATCAAGCGGATCGACGCGCAATCCCTGCCCGACACCGACAGCCTGCGTGTGCAGCATCTGCACAAAGTCTTCGGCCGCACTAATCATGCGGTCCAAGACGTCACGTTCGGCGTGCCGCGCGGGCAGGTCTTTGCGCTGCTGGGCCCCAACGGCGCGGGCAAGTCGACCACCATCTCCCTGGTGCGCGGAGACGTCCAGCCATCCCGCGGCATAGACGGCAGCCCCTTCGGCGACGTGTTCATCGAGAACCTCTCCATATCCGCCCACCGCGCCTCCGCCAGGCAGAACCTGGGAGTGTGCCCGCAGTTCGACGCCATGGACAGCATGACGGTGCGCGAGCACCTGCGCTTCTACGCCAGCGCGCGGGGTGTCTCTGACGTCGAGGCCAACGTGGAGGCTGTCCTGACGGCCACGAACCTTGTCAGGTTCGCGGACAGGCTCGCGCAGAAGCTCAGTGGTGGCAACAAGCGCAAGCTGAGCTTGGGCATAGCGCTCATGGGCAACCCCGCGGTGCTGCTTCTCGACGAGCCCAGCTCTGGCATGGACGCGGCCGCGAAGAGAATCATGTGGCGCACCCTGCTCGGGGTTGCCGCGCCTGGGCGGGCGCTGCTGATAACCACCCACTCGATGGAGGAGGCAGACCGGCTGGCTACCAGGGTGGGTATCATGAAGAGGAGGATGCTCGCCCTGGGCACTGGCAAGGAGCTGGGTGAGAGGTGGGGCGAGGGATGTGTCGTCCAGGTGGTGTTAAAGTCCGCGCCGGAGACCACCGAGTCCGAGATGAACCAGGTGAAGAGCTGGATCAACGAGAGGGTCAAGGGCGTGGAGTTCGAAGAATGGGGCGCTAAGGGCGGCGCGCATGGGTTGTTGAGGTTCCGGGTCAAGAAGCAAGGGCTGGTGGAGGAGAAGCAGGCAATCGACAAGGACGGCGGGGTCATCACCCAGAGCGAGGTTGAGGTCACTGGGGAGGACAGGCCTGCTGGACGCTCACCTGGCGCGCAAGGCCTCGACACGCCGGGGCTGATCGAGCTTTTCGAAGCCCACAAGGAGGAGCTGGGCGTGGAGTACTACAGCGTCAGCCCGACGACGCTTGACGAGGTCTTCCTGCGTGTCGTAGGAAGGGAGGAGGAGGACGGCGCGGGTGCGGCGCCAAAGAAGCAAATGTGGAAACGATACTTGCCGGTGAGGAAACGCACACATATATGATACCACGTACTATAGAATCGCCTGAGGGACTAGAGCCACTACATTAGACTTAATAGAGAATACACATGCCCAAGCCTCGCGGGTCTGACGTTACATGGCAAATCTGTCTCCGTCGTGAAGGAGCCGGGGTTGGGACGACCTGCCTATCTACCCGGCGCCGAGTTTGTTTCTCCCTTTGCCGCGGCCCAAGAGTGAAGGCTTCAACATTTTCGACGACTTGGGTGCTAAGGAGACAATTGCCCCCTTCCCACATTGCCAAAAGACATCAAAGAATCGTCACCTCTCCTGCTTTTTACATTCATTCCATCTTCTTCTTCCTTGGTCCTAATGAAGATAACTTCACCTTATTTACACCTCCCAATTCTGTTGCACAAGTCACTTGTGTACCGGTATCTTTTCGGCTTGTACTTATCCACCAGTCCAATTCCTCATATTATCCACAGCCTTCCCCAATATTGCCACTAAATGTCATCAGCCCTTTGGAGGTACCTCAGCATGCATTCTCCGTTTCCTCATCGCAGCCCACACCGTCATGGCACTGATAAAAAGCACGGCAGACCCTAAGCCCAAGCCAAGGCCCAACCCTGGCACATTGTCGATGGAAGGCGAACCGGCGGCAGAACTTGATTGGTCAGTACCGGTTGGATGCGCTGACGTTGAAGTCGAGGTGGGCGGCGAAGATGTTCCTGTCGCTGGGTACCTTGTCGTGGGCACGATACTGCCGAGAAGGGACGACGCAATGTCTGACACCTTTGGATGCGCGGCGGATCGTACGCCGCTGCAGAGCGCAGAGAGGGTTCACTAATCAAAAGTTCGTCATTCTCAGTACTAGCCAGCTTCTCGGGCCCAGGGGGCCTACATCTTCTCCCTCGGCAAGCTGAGCACACAGAGCTACCAAGGCAACCACGTTTGCGGTGTCAGATTGGGCATTGGCACTTATTGACAGCTTGTTTGCGTCTTTTGCAGCAATGTATGACATGATGCCAAAAGCCCCGAATAGGATGGCAGTTACGGCGCCCAACACCTCCAGGAACCAAACGAGGATCACCTCAGGAAGGCTCCGATCATCGGGGCTCGCCGCCATTCTCTTCAATTTGAGCCGAAAGAATTGCCCGTGAGCAGATTTCAATGCTGTAAAGAACCTCTGGAAGTCCGACAGTCGTACGCGGCTTCAGTGCGGTAAGTAATGCAGAGCACCAAGGTCCCGGATTCCAGAAGGTTTCCTGGGCAGTAGCACACTCTTAAAAATATGTGGCATGGTGGCTTAGACTGGCCGATGAACGAGCTGAAATTCTGCACAGCGTGGCTTGCCCCCAAGTTGCGGCAGCCAATGCAGAGCATCAGGCTTCCGGATTTCAGAGGGCTTTCTGGGCATCAGCACAGTCTTATATGTATGTGTCAGAGTGGCTTAGCCTGGCAAAGAAACGAGCTGAAATTCTGTGTAATGTGGCTAACCCCCAAGATCTTGGAGAAGCATGATTGAAACTGGTGGCCTCGGGTTTTGGGGCTGACGTTGCGAAATGTGAAAACTTGAACCACGGTGCTCCCAGCCCTCTCGTCGCTATTGAAAAATGCCCACCGCTAGACTTGCATGCAGCTTTTTATTATATTCAGACGCAATATCCTTGCTATTATTCTAAATTAAAGGATCTTGATTATGTGCGTTCGCCACAGGGTTTTGAAGCACGAGCAGCCAGTGTCACTGCAGAGATGGGAGAGATGTGGTGGCTGCTCACCGGGACAAGTCAGTTGTTTAGCGGCAGGCGACGCCGGCACCACTCTGTATTATAGGCAGCGATTCCGTATACCAAGTCCAATTCACCGCCATAGGTCATGGGACTTCTTCAAGTTAGCAAATTTGGCCTCACACAGTCCATGTCCCTTTGCTTGCACCGGCGCCATACAAGTGAGTCAGCCGGCGACTTCCTAGCAGCTGTTTTTCCCCGCGGCCAACCGCATGCAGAACAGGCGAGCCGCCAACCACCCAAGGCAGCAGTCGGTCTTGCCTCCAACACTTGACTCACTAAACCAACCAACCTACACTTTTTGAAACCTCGTTTGACTTTTTTTTCTCTTTGCAAAAACGGTCGAGCTTTTCCCTCCTTTTGTCAATCTATTCCCGATCATATCCTGCCGCCCTCATCTTGTCCCTGCCCAGCAGAGGCCTCGAAGTCAACACTCATCAACATGGCTGCTTCGAACGAGAAAGAGCAGGATATTTGGTTCTTGAAGTCCAATTTCCCTGTTTTATTGCCCTTTCATTCGGCCCTGAAGGCTTCAGAGGTTGATTTTGACACCTTGATCCAGCAGGATGTAAAGCGGCGACATGGTGACGGCTCCACAGACCCACACCCATCAAACGAGGATACTGGCACAGCAACCGAGTCTGAGCCTGTCCTTGTGTCCGATGCTTCGACAACTGCTGACCTGAGAGGTAACCTCGCCCACGTCTCAATGAGCGATGGCGAGAATTCTTCCATGGTTGACGTCGGAGAGGCTGACAAGGACACCGAGGCCCCCGAGAACACCCATCATCCCTTCATCGAGGGTCTCTACTCCCAGCAAGAAAAGGCGGACAAAGGCTCGGCCCCACCCACAAACATGGAGAACAAGATGCTCACAGAGAAAGCCGATGTTGCCCACCGCTCCACCAACGAGGTCATTGTCGACTTGTTCACAGAGCTCGAGGATGTTGTCTCCGGGCCAAGGCTCCTGGAGCTGCTCGACGGAGCATGGCGAAAGGACCCCGACTCAACCCTCAAGATTATCTTGAATGCCCGTTCAATTCACCTTGGCAAAGCCTCCCGGCAGACCTTTTATCGGTGCGCCGGCTGGCTCGCCAAGTACCACCCCCTGACACTCATGGCCAATCTTCAGTGGCTGGGCCGTCCTGTCATTCAGAAGAAAGCCGAGAACAAGGATGCCGAGAAGGAGGCCGACGAAGACGACATGGTCTTCATTGAGAAAGAGCTGGATGAGAATGACCCAGCTCATTTTGACATCAAGAATGGTGTCGCTCATGGATACTGGAAGGATCTTCTCAACATCCTGGCTCTGCACGTCAATGGGAAGCTCGACGTGCTTTCCAACCCCCGCGAAATCCTTAATATCGAGCGGGAGAAGTCCAAGAACAACTGGCCAAAGGACCAAGAGACGGCCAAGACCCTGCGACGTCAAAAGAGGGATGGTCGCCATGAGGCTGCCGTCAAGGCATTCGAGGCGGATCCTGTCTATCGAGCTTTGCACCTGACTGTCGCCCGTCTTTTCGCCGCTCAGCTCCAGAGCGACCTGAAACTCCTCTGCAGCGAGGACCCAAAGGCAAAGCAGCGGGTGTCTTTGTGCGCGAAATGGGCACCATCCAACACCGGCTTTCACGACAAGCACACTTGGATCGCCACCTCTATCGCCGAGATCATGCACCCAATCTCAGACTTTGCGGGCTTTGCTGAGTACGACGAGGGAAACAAAGAGAAGCGCGAGTTCTACCTCCGTCACGCTCGCGAGTCTTACCGAAAGGATGTGGCAAAGCTCCGCCAGCATCTTGAGTGCGTTGAGAGGGACATCACAGCCAAGACCTTTGGAAACATCAAGTATGACCGAGTTCCAAGCGTTGCCATGAATAACTACACTCCACTCTTTGCTCAGAATGACACCGATCGTTTCGAGGCGTACATAGACAAGGTCGCCAGCGGCAAGGCTCGGATCTCCGGTGCAACCCTCCTGCCCAGTACCCTGATCAAGGCTGTACGAACGGGCGCCTTTCACGGCAGTCAATCCACGAGCTTGACAGGGACCAAGCGCAAGGGAACCAAGCATTTGATTGACGCAAAGGTGGCCCAAGTCCAGTGGGAGCTGCAGGCCAAGAGTATCGACGGCCAGTGGAAGTCTCTTGTCCAACGCATGAAGGACTCAGGCACGCTTGAGAACTGCATCGCCGTCGCTGATGTCTCCGGCTCGATGCTGGGCCCAGTATTCCCTGATGGTACCACTCCCTTAGACACCTCTATCGGTCTTAGCCTACTCGTCGCCGAAGTGACCAAGTCTCCGTTCGGTGGGGCCTTCATAACTTTCAGCGACGTACCTCAAGTGCAGAAGGTCGATCTCACCTCCAACCTGCGCGACAAGTTCAACCAGCTAGCGGGATCCCGTTGGGCCATGTCGACAGACTTCGCAGCCGTTTTCGAGAAGCTTATCTTGCCAATGGCCATCGAGAACAAGCTCCCCCAGGAGGACATGGTGAAGCGCATCTTCGTCTTCAGCGACATGCAGTTCAACTCGGCTAGCCTGGGTTCTGACTTGTGGTTCACCTCGTACGAGCGGATCCAGAACAAGTACAAGGCTGCTGGCTACACCATGCCGGAGCTGGTGTTTTGGAATCTCGCAGGCGGCCGAGCCGGCTATTCCGCTGCTTCCGGATCCTTCCCGGGAGGAGACCCGGTCGCTCCGAAGCCTGTCACTGCCTCTGAGAAGGGAACGGCTATGGTGAGTGGGTACTCCCAGGGCATGCTGAAGGTCTTCATGGACAATGGCTCGTTCGAGGATGAGGATGCCGAGGAGGAGATCATCGATACCAATGGAGATGACGGCGAGGTCGTCGTGGACAAGAAGAAGCGCCAAAAGCTGGACCCACTCAGCGTTGTCAAGAGGGCGATTGGCCATCCGGCTTACAAGATGCTGCGTGTGATTGACTGATCCAGGCATGATGGGCCTCCGGAGGGTTATCAATGATTGGCATCTGTTTTATTTTTCTTTTTTGCTTTCAAGAGTAAGAACTATTTCGAGTTTTGGCCCAAGTAGTAACATGATCATTTTTGTGAATTCTGCTGGAAAGCCACCTGGGCACGTGCGAACGTGAGCAGAAGGCCTTTGTAAAGACGTGCGTGACTTGCCTCAATCCCCGCCAGTGACTCAGTGAGGCTGCGAACAGCCATCTATAGATGGCGATTCTCAATCATAGAGTTGAGATGGAACTCCTTTACTGGCACTACAACTGGGCACAATATGGGGAGGAAACTCTCTACAGAACTGGGGACTTGGAGATGATGACCAGTGTGCTTATGAAGGCCGAGGCAAAGGGCCTTTGTTACTTAAATATGGATTCATGTAGAAACTACATACGGGCCTCTACACACTCGTCCCATTCTGTAGTGGCTTTTGCAAGTGCTGTCCAACACTTGAGCACCCAGTTACGGTCTCATTCAGTAACGGGAGCCACTTCCCTCCGGGTGAAACCGGGGACTTTTGTAGCGATTTCGTATGGGAGTGTTGGACGGATCAGGATCTGCGCCCATTTAGGCACCATTCGGCTATCAGGCTCAGGCGGTGATTCAATATTTTTACTGCATGTGCTTGCTTGTCTGCTTCGGTATGACGGTGTTTGTGTTGATTGAAAATTGTGTAAAGACTCGATTGGAAGGAAACAGAGGCTTTCACTGGCTATAGAAAGGTGGCAGCTTTTGTTTTAAATGATCGAATGGAATGGCACCATTCAGTTCTGCCAAGGTTTCTCGTGGTAACATGGGATTTGAAGTAGACGGCTGGTGTGCACAGGTCTCCTTGCATCTTTCCCTGAACGTCCCTGACCCTCTTTACCTGCCACAGAAATCCTACATGGTATATTGAAACTGTGTGATACTGATTAGTCCTCGGACTGTGTCGCGAAGTACCGAAGAGGGGTTGACACTCACGAATGGGTTTTGGAAGTCAGTACTGTCTTTCTCTCCAAACTCCTTGCCCAACCTGATTCTGTCCTCTTCCGAGATTCCCTGGTCACGCAACTGCCTCTCCCTACGCTTATTCCTGAAGACATAGACCAATCTCCACAACACAATGAGCAAGAACTCAAGCCCGAAGCAGACTGCGCAGCCAATTGTGCCAGGCACGTATCGAGGTGCATCGGCCGATTTGAAGATTTGTGACCCCGTCATGTTGCCGACACAGTATCCCACGAACGTAAAGGAACTTGTCAGAGTCCTTTTCGTCCTGCCGGCTGTGTTGGACGGGATCAAAGTCCATGCGAGGAAAAGCGAGATGACAAATGGTACCGTCATGAAATAGCCGCCCCACTTCATCCACTTGTACTCGGGTTCGTTGGGCAGAAGTGCCATGAGCAGGAAGCCCACAAATGGTGGAATGGTCGAAAACATCATGAAGTACATTCGCAGGTTCTTGTACTTGCTGGTGACGAGGCCAATGAGGATGAAGTAAAGCACCGAGAGTGTGCTTCGGGGTATGTCGAGCAGGATGACCTGCAAATTCGTGAAACCGAAAGAGGTGTTGATTATCGAACCAAAGGTGGTCAGTCCTCCGTTCGGAACAGAACTCAGGAAGGCGTTGCATCCCGCGAACCAGAAGCACGGATCCCTGAGGCATTCGCGGGCCTGCTCCCACTTCCACTGTTTGATCCCGGTGCGATCGTGGCCAGTATTGTTAGATAGAATACCTATAAACTATAGGTTAAATTATTTCGAGGCCCAACTTTTTGGGAGCCGTAGCGGAAAAAGAGTTATACTGACGTGTGTTGGCCACCGCCTTTTCCTCGGGCGATAACCAGCGGACTTCGGATGGCGTGCCTAGAAGAAAGAGGCACAAGCAGCCGACGATGACTGTGAGGGAGCCCAGGAAGTACGACATGTATCTCCACGCTTCAAAATCCGGTCGGTGGTACTGCACAGAGCCGATTCCATAAAGGATCAGACTGGAGATAACTCCAAAGCCAGCATTAGCGCTCTGGAACACCAGAGATCGTGACGAGTGCTCCCGTGTTGTATACCAGCTTCCGATAACCAGTATGAAGCCCGGGCTAATGCAGCATTCAAACATTCCTTGAAGAGCTCGCAGCACGATGAGGTGAGTGAAGTTCTGGGCAAAACCGATACCCAACACGATGAAACCCCAGCAAATCATATACAGCGAGAGTGTCCGACCCATTTTGTACCGCTGGAGCAGAATGTTGGATGGAAACTCAAAACACATGTACAGAATATAAAAGATCGTCGTCAGCCATGAGTACTGCTGTCCTACAAGACCAGTGTCCTCTCGTAGTCCAAACGTGGCTTGGATGCCAAGGGAAGTCTTGTCGGTTTGCTGGATGCCGTAGCAAAGCCACATGAGGGGGAGGAGATATCTGTCGATCTTTTTCTTAAGCTGTTTGTATTGCTCTTCCGTATATTGTCCTGATAATCTGTCAGTCTTTTGCCATGGACCTGCCCAGCGCTGCAAGTGAAGGACGAGCTGGCATGATACTACAGCAGATCAACTAGCTTACCGCGATCCTCAACGGCATCTGCTTCGACGACACTTCCCTCTCGTTCCGACTTGGCGTTTTCCTCGTCGGTTCCGGACTTTTCGCCATCTTTTTCAAATCCGCCAATGCGATCTTCCTCTGCAAGAACCTTCCCAACCTCCGCTGGCAAAGTTGTCACCTCGGAGACCGTGGCCATTTTGCCGGCTCGCAGAATAGGGGGGAACGAGTTCGCCAGAGGTGTAGAGCGGCAAGATATACCAACCAAATCAGCGTGAAGATTGCGTGGCAAAGCAGAGGTTCTAAAATCTTGACATGTACCACATCTTTTGGCATCCGTCGGAATGTTGACGTAGCAGACTTTAATACAATTCGCGGCTTCAGACCGCCGAGGTATCTTATCATGCTTTACTTTGAAATTCGTCAGCCATCGGTTTCGTGCCGCACGAGAGTGGGTAGCCAAGGAACTGCCGACAGCACACGACGGCAACCCTGGGAAGACAGGTGAGCACAGCGATATCAGATGTGATGGCCTAGTAGATAGCAACCATTCGGCAACTACCTAGGCATAGCCGTTGTTACATCCTTAAGATGTGTCGCGCCTATCTTATCGCTGCGTGTGTCAAAGGTCGGTCGATATCTGTCACCCCCGGCAATGTATTATTGGGCATCCGTACCTAGGTAGTGCCAGCCATCTCTCGACGCCGGGAAACTAAACGGATCCCTGCACGTGGCTCTTGATGGTTCTCCAAGTATAATCCTGAAGGTGGTCAGCAGCTAAGTGGGGAAAGGAGTGTCCAATATCCTCTGTAGATATTCTTATCTTCTGGCAATCAAGCCAAGACAAGCAGTCGGAGGGGTCCGCATCTATGGACCAGCATTGAGATTATAGATAGGCATGACGGGCAACGTCCCAACCGGACCGGGTTCGATTTTCTGATACAATCAATATTCTCTCAGGTAGTCGAGTATCTATCTAAACGGGACCATTTTTCAGAAGGATATGCAAAGCTTCAGCAGAGTGGCGACGGAACCAAATTGTTCCTGGGAAGTTTAGCAGCAGGAAGGAGACATCACATTTATCCATTCTAATTCTCATGTACCTTGAACTCGCACACCCTGCCAACGAATCAGTCTGAAAGACGGCCACAGTTGAATGGTATAGAATAAAGCTCTTGGTACTAATCCGGAGGGGTTTTGGTTCCAGGACTCTTGTGTGCCAGTGTTTCGGCACAGTGACCGTGGGAAGCCGCCCCGGCCTTTGAAACTTTGAAGGCCCTGTCATTAGTTGATTATGGATGAACAGACTTCTAGAAAGGGATGATGGACCACTTCACGCATAATGCAAAGTCGATGCTTCTGGGTCCCACATGGAAAATTGAGAACCGGGGTTGAAGGGAAGAATATACGTTTGATGTTTTAGAAGTGACAGAGAGGCTTTTTCAGCAAGAATTCCCATGTGCCTAGAGCACGGAGTCTCCGTGGTTTCCCACACAATGCTTTCTGGAAAGAATAGGTATATATCCATGTAGGATTACGTCTCTCGCATCACCGCCGAGCCCACAGCTCAGGACCCAGCTCGCTTTCTGAAGCGCATTTATGTTGTTTATCACAGGCCATTGTCCATGCAGCGATAAAAGCCAACTTCGATATACAGGGGTATCATGTGGTCACGGTCAACCTCACCTTGGTCATACTTTAGTTGTTGCTCCAGAAGATGATGTCTTGAATATTTGATACTTACCATCACACTCAACGGTACCTAGGCACTTAGGTTATCAATTTTGGAGGACTTGCGGGCCTGCATTGCCAATGGATCACCACTGCTGGGTAATGCCGTTGAACCAGAGGATAATTGCCGGACCGTTTGTTCCACTTTGTTCCCAGCCGCCGGTGAAGAAGATGGCCGCATTTGTTCATATCAACCTCTGGTAAAGTTAGTATCACAATGAGAGAAATTTTGGGTTCAATGAAGCCAGTATAGTACTGAGTGTTGATACCCGAGACTGACAGAAATGTGAAGAAGACAATTAGTGTGTTATAGGTGAAGGGAGGGGGGGAAGTTGGATCAAAACGCTCCAAGAAAGCCCAAAAGTGTTGCAGGAGAAAGATACTGATGCTTGTGAAGGAAAGAAGCAGGGAGAGTGGTATTTAGGAGAATGGAGGCTTGAGATAGATTTCAAAAGATCCTTAGGGGAACACAGCAGGGTTGCCATTGGTCACAGACGATCTCATCGTGGGCCATTGACAGAACAATGGGAAATATTAGATGAACAAACAAAAGTAGAAGCATCCACTAGATGGTAACAACCAGCCTGTGTAGATTTGGGATGAGATTGGCCCTTATTCACACCTACACACCCATTGTGAAGCGAGTACAAGCAGTCAATGGGACGACTGAGTAGGAATGTTACTTGGGTATGGCTAGCAGCGTTGGAATGTCTCCTGGCTACCCAGGCATTTAAGGGGTGCCAGCTTCGCCCAGCAATTTCCATGCTTCTTCTAGCAAATATTCCAATCTTCTTGTGCTTTAGTATCTGCACGTAAGGCTTCCTACCCTCCTCTCCTTCATGCTTGGCCCTGAAAAAGTGCTTGCAAACATTCCGACCGACTTCAGGAGCGGATTATCAATCTCCCCTTCTCACCGCCACCCTACCCCCCAAATCTCAAGTCCTTCTATCCAGCGCCATTCCCACTCGTGCGCACAATTATTCCTTTCTTTCCTTCAAGCACTTCACCTCCGCCAACGCCAACGCTCGCAGCTAACTTGTCACTCCCTTTTGGAGCTGACCTCATCCTCCCTGCTTGCTTTGTGGGATACTCTACGAATATTTTCTGTGAGTTTCTTCAAAATTCGATTGCCCGCTGTCTCCGGATGTCTCTGTTTGTGTGAAAACGCTCCCATACGGTTCAGTCTCTCGGGTCTGGAGGGGGTCCCCACACACAGCTTAGTACAACTTCAAACTGACTTTGGCACACACAGGTTCACACCATGACATCGCCAAAGAATTTCGACCCGCCTCGAGCTCGTAATTTCCCGCCAGGGATGGACACAAGGTCATTTGCAGGGCGGAAGCTCTCGATGACTACCAAATCGAGACCCTCACAGACGTCCTATATCCAGCGAAGCACAAACTTTTGGGACAATCTTGTCCCGAGCTGACCAAGGAAGAGATGAATCGTTTCCTGACTGATGTGTTCAAGGAGTGGGCGAGTGGCCGGTACCATGCCTTGCCTGATTTGGAATCTCTGGCGCCTCGCATGTTCAGCACGACTGTGGCTATTGCGAGGCTCGACGAGCCCGCACCGACCGACAAGGAGGTTAGGACCGAGCTGCAGCGCCACAAGTTGTCTCCGAAGGTCGCGAAGGTCCGGTCGTATGCACATGTCATCAGCAGTTACAACATCCAGACGGCTCACAGGGATAGAATGCGGGGTGCGACTGTTCGTATGCGAGCCCGTTTGGAGCGTGGAACGGTGGGTTTCTTGCCGTGTAGACTCACCCGCCTTGGAAGGGAACCCAGCTGACTGTCTCCAAGATCCGCACGCAGCTTGTCACTGCGATCGGGGCCTCCCTGCCTGCCACCTGCAAGATGACATACCTCTCCGGTATGTCGGAGCTGGATGCCTACTATGCGGTCTTTCAACTCCACGATCAATGCGAGGTCGAGCAAGTCAACAACTACAACATCCGCGTGGCAAAATTCATTGCGTGCAATCTCATCACCGCTTGGGCCCACGGCGAATACTTCGACTTTGAACCGGCTGAGGTGCTCTTTGAGGAGCTTCTGGGTTTGATGGTTGAGGTACAGACGATTCGTGGCAAGGCTGTCTCGTTTTCGAACGACGACATGGACGAGGCATGCGAAATGTTGAAGCAGCTTCCCGACCCTGTCTTCTACTCCGGCCCGACAGAGGACTACTAAGATGGCGTGCCGAATAGCATCCAGTCCGCTGCTGAGCACTCTCGTCTCCATATTCCGTTCGTCGGCTCTGCTCCAGCTGTGTGTCAAGATGGATTCAACGGGAGTAACGATGTCACCATGGTCGTACCGTGGTCGGAGGGGCTGGTCACATGTGTTGACTTTCACGAATGGAAGCATTAGAGAGCAGAGGTTGGCAGCGGAGAGGTGGGCGGTGACCAAAACGACACTTTTGACGAGTTCAGAGTTTCCCGTGAGAGCTATTATGCTTTGCCTGTGCCGAAGAGAGTGGCCAAAAGTTAGATTCATTGAATGAGATCATCCATCAGATGAGAAGTCCCGCTCCTTGTAAAGACCGAACACACCGTGCTACCTAGGCAGCATTTCGAGCTGAGATTCCCTCATTTCGAGATCATATCATTACACCGACCCCTGAAATTGAATGTCACCCCTGTAAGATGCAATTAGCTAGGAGGTTGTAAGTTGGCCATAAGCCTTTGGGCAACGAGGGTTCAGAGGACGCCCTCTGCTTAGGTAGCCACAGCTATATTACTAGCAGTGCACCGGTGTTCCTTCTTATTGATATCAAACATGATAATTTTTTTGTTTTCTTGTTCTTGGTATTCTTTCCTGTCATTGAATCGATGTTGCATGTTCCCAGTCCAGTTTGCTTCAGATCCAGACCGAGCCGCTAAGAATATGAATCCTCAGGCTGTTGCCCTTCTCGCTGTGTTGGGTCTTGCTGGCAACGTTCCATAATGTCACCCTGGAAACTTGGTAACATGATGGAATTCCATATATGGCCATTCCATCTTCACGAGGCCAGCGAATCTCCATAGCACGGTTCAACTATGTGGGGTGCCGAGCCATGGGCTTGAGGTTAACTTGCAATCGAACCATCAAGCGAGGCGAATGTTCTGGTATTTTGCCCCGGAATTGGTCTCTCGGGCCCCACAATGATTCAAATGTCGATTTCTAAAATCTGCAGCTCTGTAAAAGAGAGAGGGTGGAATTCCATGTCGGCTTTATGGCGAGCTCTACGTCATCACGACGCAGGAATGCCGAAATTGGTGTCTTGTGCTGCACCCGCAGCGGGCGGATGATCACTCAGCTGCTGCAGCGCCTTGGCCTTGGAAGCTCAAGCCGGCGAACGATAAACGTACCTGCGTCAACCAGCGTCATCGTGTTGTAGCTAGTTTGCTTCTTAGTCGATTGTTTAAAAAGCATTTGCTGTTGTTGCTCCCTGGGCCAGCCGCTCGCTCCCTGCCAGTCTCCCATTCCACTCCCACTCAAACGCAGCGCTCTGTGCCTCACACAACCAAGGCAACTCCCAACCACCCAAGACACCAATCCCGCAGACATGATTCCGTCAAGAACTGCCGCACGCTCCCTTCCCCGTGCCGCACGCTCGGTCAAAGCCCCTCGCGCGAAGCAGGTCCGCCTTCAGTCCACGACTGCATCCTCTTCGTCCAGCGGCAACGCTCAGGCCGGTACATCCCCACTCGCCGCTGGTGTGGCCGGTGGCCTCGCGGCTGGAGGTCTCCTCTACGGCGCGTACTACTTCAGCCCCGCTGGCAAGATCGCGAGGTCTGTCAACAAGGCCACGAAAGAAACGAGCAAGAAGTACAACGAGGCGGCTCAGAAGCTCCAGCAGAACACCCCCGATCCCGACCAGACGGTGGACTACATCAAGAACTTCTGCTACAGCTACGTCACTTTCATCCCGGGCGGGAAGATGTATGTCGATGTCGTCTTCGACGACCTCGACAAGGTCAGGAGGAACAACAAGGAGGACGCAGACCGCATCCTCAACGATGCTTACAAGCACTTCCAAGAGATCTCAAAGGCAGGGCTCAGCATGGAGAGCCTCCACCTGATGGGCGACGCCCTGGCTGATCTTTCGGTGCAACTGGCCGACCTTTCTACGGATGCGCTTGGCGACCTGTTTGACAACCACCCGCAGCTGAAGGACAGGTTTGGCGGCAGCGTCGACCAGCTGAAGCAACTGGGTGACCAGTACGGACCCGAGGCCAAGAAGGAGGTCAACAAGACCTGGAAGCAGATCCGGGACATCACAGCCGGCGGCCTCTCTGCGTCCAACCTGGACAAGGCCCGCAAGGTTGTCGAGGAGAAGGTCAAGCAGCTCGGGGACGAGGCCTGGAACAAGGGCCTGGAGGAGGCCAAGCCCTACCTGGACAAGAACCCGCAGGTCAAGGAGCTGGTGGAGAAGAACCAAGATGCCCTGAAGCAGGGCAACGCGACGGAGCTGTTCAAGAGGGCCAAGGACGCGGTCCAGTCCGGCAAGACGGGCGACCTCGAGGGCTACGTCAATGAGGCAGTGGAGAAGTCCAAGTCCAAGGGCTCGCAGCTCGCTGGCGGCACGGGTCTGGAGCAGTACATTGGCCAGATCCCCAACGGCAGCGAGATCCTTTCCAAGCTTCAGCAGCTGAAGGCGGTCGCGGAGAAGCACACCGACGAGAGTGAGAAGCTGGTCAAGGAGACGATGGAGGAGCTCAAGAAGGTGCTTGAGAACAAGTCTCAGGAGGCCGAAGACATCCTGAAGAAGGCGAAGCAGGAGTCCAAGTAGGCTCGTAGGCTCGTAGGCTCGCAGGCTCTTATGTGACCAAACCACAACAGCCGACACATCTTAATACCAGCATAATCCGAGCCATGATCCCACTAGTATGCTGCCATTTTGGTCTTGATTGTTGTGTACATGCAATGCGACTCTTCGATTTCTTACAGTTTGAAAATTATGAAGCTTAAGTAGTCAGCCAATAAATAGCAGTGAGAGTGAGCCGGGGTCGCTGCTCGGAGACGGCCGAGCCTTTGGCCAGCTGGTGGCAACCTCAGGCCTCCACTGCGCCAGCTGCGAAACCGGTTCCCGCCGGCTGACTGTCCAAAAGCGCTCAATCTCATCAACTGTCGATCTCAACTCGACCTCTCGTTCGTCGTCGCGGCAAGCTCCCAACTGGATCGTCAAATGCAGGGCCAGAAACACCAAATGAGATGTCTCATCGATAATGAACCCCATCGACCCCGGCCGCGGCGCTGGTGACCCGAACTCGCCCTTCGACTTCGGCGTCCTGCCCGTTGTCGCCCCCGACGACAGGAACCCGCGCACCAACGCCGCAACCGCCGCCACCGCCGCTGGTGTGCGCGCCTTCACGGCCCAGGCCATCGCCTTCTACTTCAGGGCCCCTGTCAAGGCCTTCTTTCGCACGCGCGTCGACTACCTAGCTTATGCACGCAACCTACAGCAGCTGCAGCAGCAGCCGCAGACCCACAACTACCTCCTGGCCAACCTGCCCACGGCCAACGAGTCCGCCAGGCAGACATGGTGGCAGTGGCTTCGCTCCGTGGGCTCCAAGACCACCCCCGGCATTCTCGCCACCGCCGTCAAGCACCACGGCTGGCGCATCATACCTGACCAGGTGCTCCCTCCCCTGATCGCCAACGTCGGCGTCGGCGCTGTGCTGTACACGAGCTACCTGCAGATCCTCGGGCGCCTGCACGAGGAGAGCAGCAGGGCGACCAAGAGGGTCTACCCGCCCCCGTCACCCGGTGAAACCTTCACTGCGGGCCTGCTGGCTGGTTCCATCCAGAGCGTTGCAGCTGCACCCCTTGACGCCATCCAGGCACGGTTCGAGCGCGGCGGCAAGGGCCCCGAGGTCATCGGCGACGCCAATGGCCGGCCTCAGAGCATGTGGTCCTTCAGCTACGCCAAGCTCAGGGAGATCGGGCTGCGGGGGATCTTCGCCGGATGGGGCCTCTCTTTTGCCAAGGACAGCCTGGGGTGCGCGGTTTTCTTCAGCACTTTCGAGTACGTCAAGGCGCAGTCATTCTACTCCTTCGTGGCCTGGTACTATGGCCAGCTCAGCGAGGATGTGGTCAACGTGTTATCCAGACGACGGCCCGAGGACAACAGGGGCAGCCAGAAGCTGAAGACCATTCGGCCACACTACGCCATCGAGCCTGCTTTCCTCATGCTCGCCGGGGTGGGGGCGTCCATCGCCCAGCAGGTGATCATCCACCCACTCACGCATGTCCAGATGGAGCATTGGGAGCACCTCGAATATCTCGACGCCCAGTCACGCAAGATCCGCAAGTACCAGGACGCCAAGGCGCCCGGTGAGAAGTGGCGCTGGAAGATGTTCAGGGCCTACTACCACGCCTACAAGGAGACTTGGGCCAAGTGCGTCGAGGAGAGCAGGTCGCAGGAGGGCAACGGGCCCAACGCACTGAGGCGCTGGCTGTTCCGGGGGTTCTGGTGGAACGCCCTGCGCCAGGTTCCATCCACAAGCGCGGGACTGGTCATCTTTGAGCTGGTTAGGCGCAAGTACGGAATGGGCGGGGACGCTGTCCGCATCAACAGGGACGGATACGATATTCTGCTCACTTAGGCAAGGTTTGCAACATGGAAAGCATAGCGCAGGTTGTATTTTTGGGTTAGGCGATAGATACCATCTCCCTTTTTCACCAGTTGTTTATACACATCTCCCGTCTCATCAGAAAGAAGAGGCCTTCTACAGCTTCGCTCTGTTAACCTCGTCTCCTACACGCAGCCCTGTCCTCCTATCGGTATTCTGATCGCCTGCCTTGAGCAGCCTTCTCAGGAGCTTTCCCGTCGGCCCTTTAGGGATGCTCTCGGCGAACTCGACCTCAGCCAGCCACTTATGTCGGACCTTGCGCTCCTTCACATACGCCAACAGGGCCCTTCCCAACTCCTCACTCGGAGTCACCCCACTCTTAAGCACAACATAAGCCTTCGGCCTCTCGCCAGCGTACTCATCTCTGATGCCCAAGACTGCACAGTCTTCGACCAGATCATACCCGAGTAGCAGATCTTCTAGCTCCGCTGGGGCAACCTGTAACCCCTTGACCTTGATCATCTCTTTTATGCGATCCTCGATATGCAAAAGGCCCTCCGCATCTATATGCCCCACGTCTCCCGTATGCAGATATCCGTCCTCGTCAAAGGACTCCGCTGTGGCCTCCGGGTTCCCGAGGTACCCCATCGCGATCTGCGGGCCGCGGGCGCAGATCTCGCCCGTCTCGCCCGGGCCGAGCAGCCTCCACGCGTCGGCCAGGTCGATCACTTTAGCCTCGGTGTTGGCGACGAGCATCCCGCCCGTGTGCGCGTACCGGTAGGCAAAGTGCGACGGCGGGTGCGACGAGATGCACGCCGTGGACTCGGTCGCGCCGTAGCCCTGCCGGAACCCGTGCCCGGGAACCGCGCCTCGAGCAGGCGCAGGACCGCCGGGCTCATGGGCGCCGAGCCGGACGAGAACCTCCTGACGACGGCGCGCAGCCGCGGCAGGTAGGCGCCGACGGCCCGGTCGCGCGCGACGCGGACGAGGATGGGCGGCACGAGGATGAGCTCCTCCACGCGGTGGGCCACGACCGCCTCGAGCATGGCGTCCATGCGGAACCGCGGGAGCATGAAGCACTCGCCGTTCATGAGAACCGGGTACGTGATGAAGCGGACGAGGCCCGTGATGTGGAACAGCGGCATCACCGCGATGGTCCGGTACCGCCCGTCCGCGGGGAGGAGCTGGAGCTGCCTCAGCTGGAGGCACTGCGCTATGATGTTGTGGTGGGACAGCATCACCGCCTTTGGATAGCCGGTTGTCCCCGAGCTGAAGTTGAGGTAGCCGCAGATGTCTTTGTTGGTCTTGCCGTTTGGTATACGGTATACCTCTGCAGGTGGCAAGAGATGGCCTTGCTCGATCAAATCTTGCACGCTCTTGAAGCCTGGTGCTCGTCCTTCAAGTAGCAAGATGTGCGACTCGGGAATGCCCGCCTCCCTGGCCGCGGCGACAGATGCTTCAATAGACCCTGGCAAAGTGACCAGCACTTTGGTGTCGGCAGTCTTCAGGGAATGTAACATCTCCTCCGTGCCGTGCGAGGGAGATGCGCCGTTGATCCTGCCGCCTGGAGAGTTTGACCCGTCAGCACTGCGACTTGCCACTCCCGCTCTCCCACGCTCACTTACCAACTCGTATAGTTGCCCATAGTACAACAGCGTACCACACAGTGTTCGTGCTGAAGATTGAGACAGTCTGTCCGACTTGGAGGCCATACTTCTCCACAAGTACTGTACTCAAGGTGGTGGCTTTGGCCCTGACTTGAACAAAGTCCAGACGTTCCTTGGTCACGGCATTGTTGTACCCGCCAATGACCCCCCTGGAAGGATTATGAAAGGGAACACTCTCCTCAGATTCGAACAGCCACTCCCAAGTCGTCACATTGTCCGGAACTGTGGCACACACGTCAGTCAGCTGTCCTCCTCGACAGATTGTTTCCCGGGCACTCACTCTGAATGTCAGGGTGCGGAGACTTCCAAACTGTCATGTTTGCTGCTTTCGTGCTTTACAGGTTCTTGCCCGTGTTAGAACTTCCGCTGGCTGCCGGTGGAAGGTCTCAAGAGACAAAGTTCATGTCCGAACACCGGCGGGACTAGATGTACCGGGATTGCTGCCAGGCTGGTGCGGAGATGCTGGTTCCTGCTAGGGGCGGCGCTCGGAAATGCCTCGGTACAAGCACATGAGATCTACAGATTCCGCCCCGCCAAAGCAGGTCATTGACTCTTTCCTTCTCGTCGGCTAAAATCGAATTCGGTATGATGGCTTGAAATACTGACCAGAGGCAACTTTATGTGTGCTGAACTGACACCGATGACCTCACCTCACCAACTGGGATACCTAGATGTTTGAAACTCAGCGGTGCCAGTGGAGTTTGTTGCGGCCAGTATCATATTCCAGCATGAAATGTTTCGTGTTCACATTCTAAGAGACTTGGTCTAAGTCAGGCTTCCAGAGCTTGAGCCTCGAGACTAAGTGAAGGCTTGTGTTTCAGGCCCAGGCAAGATCGAGGGCGTCAACTTGTCGCCCTTGGCTCTTCGCCAACTCTTACACTTATCTCTAGCCAGGAAGACAAGGCATATCACCAGCCCAAGGCCTGCCAGCCCAACCCCGAGGTATAATGCTCCCTTGTAGCCCTTGAGCAGATCTGTTTTTGTCTTCCCGCCATTGTTGGTGTGGACCTCCACGGTTCCAGCAAATCCAACGCCCAGAGAGATGCTATAGTTGACAACCGTCGCTACCAGGCTTGCTGCAATTCCTTGATGCTCTTTCTTGACTGCGTTCGAAAGGATAAGGGTAGCAGCTGGAAAAGACATGTCCATTCCAAACGGGATCTGGTCATTCACATGGTCAGCAAACTAGGCACGAGATACAGGCGATATCTGCTATTCGGATATGTCGAGAAAATAATCCATGACATCCAGGAGAAAACGGAAAGGGAGGGGAGTTCACACACAACCACAATTGACACGAATGTCTGTGCCCAATAGATTTGATCCACCGGCGCCGTTGCAAAGATGACCGTCCCTGTCGTGAATGCCACCAAGGAAATGGTCATTACTGCAGGGGGTGTGAATTTTGCCGGGCCAAGAAGAAATCCGGTAAGAACAGACGCCATCAGGCCGGTCACAATGATTGGCGTCATCCAGAATGCGGTGTGTAGTGGGGATAACCCTCGAATGTTTTCACTGGTACATACGTTAATCACCTGTTTAGCATCCCGGAGTGATAAGTTGTGGAATATTCCCAAACATGGCAACTGGGGAGCAGCAAAGGGAGAAAATTGTTACGCACAAAAGCAAAACCATGTAAAGCGACCACATCCCAAACATCGCCCATCCGCAAGCGAGTGCACTCAGCACGAAGCCCACTTCGGCATTGAAAGCGTCGAGTGGTAGGAGAGGGTTGGCTGCGTAACGATATTCGGCCCACAGAAATGTGAAGAACAGCACCACGCCTGCAACCAGTGTGGTGATGACTTGCGGCGAGTTCCAGCTGACTATCGGTGCTTGATTCCAGGCAAAGTTGAATAGGATGAGGGACGAGACGCCAGCAAAGGCTCCAACCTATTCACAAGTGGTAGGTTAGCAACTCGGAAGGTGATACATATGTACGTTGCTCAAGGGTCTCTGCCATCGTGCAGCCAACCAGAGAACTGCTCACCAGATCTAGCTCGTCATTGAGACGAAGCAAAGAGATCTTTCCCGACAGCCTAGGAGGGCGCGGCGACAGGACAACGAAGTACGTGAGCGCGGTCAGTAAAGCGAGGACGATTGCTAATACGTGGAAATTCCAAGGCCACCGGAACAAGTCAAGCGCGGTTCCCGCAAGCCCACCAGTCATCGCGCCGACCGGAGAGCTCGCGCCGAAGAGGGCAAAGACCATCGCCTTCCGGTGGCCAGGGGGATAAGCCGCGCCGAGAATTGCCAGCGCGTTCGGGATGCAGATGGCGGAGCCGATGCCCTGGAAGACTCGGGCGAAGACGAAGAGCGTATATCCGGAGTAGACTGCGACGCCAGCTATGACGGACCACAGGGAGAACCACGCGAAGCCGATCATGAGCATCAGCTTGTAGCCGAAAGCATCGCCCAGACGTCCAGAAAAGATCAGGAAAGTCCCCGCCGTGAGACTAAATCCTGCGACGAGCCAGCTAAGGAGAGCCGGGTTGGTGACATTGAGGCTGTCTCCCACGGTGTCAAGGAGGAATAACATGACGCTGAAGGAGGCCTCTAGAAAACATGTAGTCAGCACTTGTCTGGCACTTTGCGGCTCGAGGAATGCTCCTCGACGCTTCCAATGCAGGACAGAGGATAACAAATGCGGAGTGCTCTTCAGGGGCGGAGCATGTGTAACAAGGGCAATTTCTGAATTGCACTGCAGGTTGTCAAGAGTGTACGCACGGTTGCAAAACTGTGCCAAGCAAACAGTTGCGACGAATAGAATCTCCTGGGGCAGAGACATGTCCTCAGAGGACCAAACAGATGCTCCGGTCGTGTTGGAGTGCTGTAGGCCCATTCCGTTCTGGTCCTCGAGGTCAGTGCCGTCGTGCTGAGTGGGATCCGACCTCGCACTCGCAGCCTCGACACCAAAGTCAGCTCCTCCTTCTTCTTTCCGCCGCAAACCGGATGAGACATCATGACTCCTATCAGCGGTGGGCACAGCTGGTTTGTTGGCGTCCATGGCTGAAGCCTTTCAATGGCGACAGCACTAAGCGCGCGGATATTAAGGAGAGTGTTTGCTGGACAATGTCGTTGAGGACGAGGCATGGCCTCCTGCTCCTTGGTCGGCGTCACTAGTGTGCGGATTTATCTCGAGATTTTACCTCCGAGTCGTGACGTTGGAATGGGTGCGGGCCCCATGTCGTGATTAGCCGGTGGCTGCCATTGCTGATCCGGGACTTCCCTGGCAATTAGGTAGGTACGTTTGGAGAAGCCGGAGGGGGTTGCTAGTTGCCCTTGCCACTGCATTCCATCGGATTTCTAAGCCCTCCGTATTAATACGTGACTGCTAACGAAGCAAGCAAGGTGGGTTAATAGGTTAATAGGCAACGGTTGGGAGATAGATACATTACAATTCATGAGGACCTTAACTACCTTGGTTCCCTGACTAGATAAAGTCGAGTTATTGAAGGCCTAGGTACTTCCAAGCTTCGTATGGCTCTTCACCCGCGCATCTTCTCGTTTCTCTGCAAGCTTGGAGGCACTTGTTGGCGATTCGATGACAAACCTCCGTTCTGGAAACCAAATCGTGTCTGCTTTAGAGAGTCCTTTAATATTTAATATTGTGCTGCTTACTTTAATCTATCATCAGGCAATTTCCCATTGACCAATTCCGAATCCCGTGTGCTCATCTTTCCGCTTTTGCTTGTATAGCCCGCCCCCGGATGCTTCCGGGGAACCCTTCGCTGCGCCTCACCTGTATTGTTCCATGCTCGAGCAATCGACAAGTAACAGTCCTCTTTATGACACATATCCAATCGTCAAGGCCAACTATGTGATCGAATACCCTTCAGTCGCAGATCGCGGAAGACTCCGTATGAAGACTCTAGGTCACCGTACTGTTCGACAGGCAGGTCACCCCATGCGGCCCCGGGGCCAGCCATCGGCGCGAAGGCAACATCTACAAAATGGGAGAGACAGAGGTTAGTGAGTTGCGTGACGAGCTCGGGCAAGCGAAGCACGAAAAATAAAGCATTGAGACCACATACGGTGTTCAAACATCAATTCGTCAATATTTGCACTGGCGCCGCCATTTTCCGGGTCATCATCCAGTAGGCTCTGGATCAGAGGTATTTCTATCGGAGCCGTGTCGATGTCGATCTTGATCACAAAGAAATCACCCGGTTTGGAGATGCGCTTGATGATGTCCACGGTGTTGAGCTTGTCGCCGTCGTCCATCGTCAGCGGCGCGTTGATGAGGTTATAGATGCCCACGAGCTCCGGTGGCAGCTGGGACTGAGCGACGCTACCGTCCAGTGGCACAACCTCCACGGCGAGGTACTTGCTGAACGGCTGGCCGCGGGCGTGGTACGTTTCGTAAAAGTACTTCCCGCTCGCGGCAGCTGTGTTCTCGCCTGGGACAGCGGACCCGCCCCAGGCCCCAAAGTACGACGAGCCGAGGTCCATGAAGATATTCTGCGGCTTCTCATACACGGTCATCTCCATCTGGGAGTCCTGGCTGGAGTCAAGTGCGAGTGCCATGGGGGAATGCCGTGCGGCCTCCATAGTCTCCTCTTCGAGTCGTCGGCGAGCTCAATCGGCGAGGAGGCCCCGAGGTCGTACGCGTACGGTGCGAAGCCCATCGGCATGATGGCTTCTTTGCTCTGGCTCCAGTTGCGGCCGTCCAGGTCTGGCATCGTCAGCCGCTGCTCTCCACAGTACGCGTCAAATGGATCCCGCAGCATGCCCCACAGGGGCTCGATAAGCTGCACGCCTCGTCCCGTTTTGGCCGGGCGGAAGGCATCGCGCTTGGGGTCGTAGCATGTCCGGCGGTAGTGCATGCGCGAGAAGAGGTGGTCCTCCGGCTCGGGCTCCGCCGGCGCCACCGTGTCATAGTCAGACCACCTGAGGGACGGGTCGACGTTCAGGAGACTCTCGATACGTCGAACAATCTTTTTGCTGTTCTCGGTGTGTTCGCGCTGCTGGACAGTAGCGCAAATGTCTTTCTGGGCCTCGTTGATGATTGAGAACCACCGCTCCTCATACTCGCTGGGCTCATAATGCGAAAATTCCCACTTGCAATACTGCTTCGGCTGAAGCTGTTGGAGGATGGTGCTGTACCAGCTCTGTTGGTCCTGGTGCTGCGGCTGATGTCCGCTCGAACTTTGGACCTGGTTCTGATGATCGGCTTGGTATTGCTCGTATACCTTGAGCGCGTCGATGGTCACATCCGCGTTATAGAGGTGGATCATCACGAGTATGAGAGTGATGCCTGCGAGGCATACCATCGCGACACGGATGTGGCCTCTGTTCAGCCCTTGTTGAAATGGCGTATACATCACGAACACCACTGATGACCGTGAAAGCCGACGGAGAACTTGGACTGTCGACGATTGCAGAAGTCGTACTCGGGATCGAGCAGTCCCTGCACGGTGTCAAATTTTGGCAGCATGATCAGGAAATACAAACCAATTTAGGTGGAAGCTGAGAAGGGCGAAAACCTCGTGGCCTTAGGGGTATTGTCATACAAGACAGGAATCCAGCCACGTTTTAGAGAAATGTTGTTGCCACTGAAGCAGTCGATTGTGTCCCGTCGAAGGCGGCTCGGTTGGAGAATCATTTAATTAGACATGTCGAGGCAAGACACGCTTCAGTGCCTCTTTCTGTTAGCACCATCCCTAGACAGGAGGCGCGTGGAAAACGCCTCCGATCGTCCGGTCTCAGGTAAATTAATGCCTAAAAGTAAGAGAAGCCAAGCGGGCTTATTCCGCCAATTCAGGAGGATGTGAGTTGTGCTCTCAGATGAACACTCCTCTAAAGGTGTAGAGCACGAGGCGTTCAGAGGTCTCGCAGCAGTAATGCCGCGGCCAATCTAAGGGATTTTACATTTCTGGGCTATTTAGCTTCCGAGTCCTCGGTCCATCTCAGAGCGCAGTTGGTAAAGGTCCAGACTTTCTTCATTAATGGCTTCTAAAAGTGTGTCTCATTGAGAATCTCATTGCCGATCTTATGTTCCAAGTCAGACGATGCCAGCTGCCTGGAAATATGCCTCTTCAAAATAACATACAACCGGAATAGAAAAGATACCGGGTTTGGGCAAATCACTATAGTACGATGTCAAGAGAAATCAGTTTCTCATGTGGAGAAGTGTTTAAATATATCAATAGATGTCTTCTAGGACTTGAGTTGTGAGGTCGAGACCCGCTGTGTTTTAGGTGCTAAAGATTACGAGCTGCCCCGCTGTTTTGATACACTGAGGACCGACCGTAGTCAAAATATCGAGCGTCAGATACAAACCTAGGTATTGTGGAAAAAGTGAATTACGCGCATTACCAGATTGAAGTTAACGTCTGTAATAAGCTTAGAAGCTTGGATTCCCTTCTCTCTATACTTCTCGTATTTGTCTCACGGTGGTAACTTGTTACGTTATATAAGTGATGGCTACGGGGATACGCTTGGTATTTCAATGGTCCTTCTTTTAAAGGCGTTTTGGCTCAATAGGCTATTTTGTTAAGAACATAACTGGTGCAACTCCGACGCCACCCAATTACTTTGTCCGGGGACAATCTTTATCATGTTCTGTCTGGTAATTGACGTTGTTGCGTTGGCAAATCTAACGTGTCTAACGATGGATTGCGAGTCAGAACTGGGATATAATCATGCTGCTACGAGGAAGTTAAATCGAGGGAGGTGTCTGCTGTGGTGGCCAGTTAGCACAACTGCCGCAGCGTAATCCCCGGAGATAGCGTTTACTTGAGTGGTCAGCCGAGAAACCCGCGCTCGGATGGCGGGACAGGGGCCGGGTGACACAGTAGACGTCACAGCATCGTGGCTGATTAGAGCTCCTCATCCACGTCAAGGCAGGAACAACAAAGTGCCATAGTCAACACACAACCATCAGAGCCAGAGCCTGGCATCTTTACATGGTAACAACGATATCAGGCCCAGAAGCCACAGCACTTCAGCACCATGTCGTGTAGGTCAACCTATTCCCCCGCCTGTGGGCGGTTCCACCCGTCACATCTGCTTCGACGCGTGGCTTGGCACTGAATCTCGGGCAGTTCTCAACTCCTCTGCAAAGCTCGTGCACTCCTCCAAGCTGCCGGATGGGGTTACTCAGAAGCAGGGCATTGCGATGCTTCAGGACCACGAGTTCTTTCTGTCTTGCGACCCGCATATGCAAAAGTTCGAGGCCCTCGGTCAGGTGTCGGCCCCAGAGCTGCCTGAAGGCCTCAAACCGCTGGGCCCGACGACGTTGTACAATGTCACTGACATCGTTGAAACCTTGCCGAAAGGCCTCTGGAGCTCGAACGTGGAATCCAGCTACGAGTTCACAGACTTCGACCTGGGGACCTTTTGCCTCTTGAAGAGCCCAATGAACGTGGTTATGCATACGTACTGGTCGATTGAGGAAAAGGAAGGTGGCCTTGAGCTTGTAGAGGCTTGCGAGATCCAGTGCTCCAGACTTCTGATTGGCATCGTAAAGTCTCTCAATGAGGGCGGATGTGAGTACATGTGCATTTTCCCCCCTGCAACCCATGGACGAAGTTAGCCCTCACTTCCGCCCTGAACCACCAGTTACTAGAAATGTTCCCGAGACAGTGCCATCAAATTTTGTAGGATTGTCAACGACTGTTCGCTGACTGGCAATCCACGCAGGGGCCAAAATCCATGCCAAAATGCTGGATCGACTCAAGAAGGAAGTGGAAGGAACAACAGGAAATGGGGTGTCCTCTTGAAGCAGCAATAGTTGACCGCTATTTCACTTATAGAGCCACATAGATCTCAAATCGACTCCAGCTTGGACAGATTGGGTCCAGATGTCTCCTATGTGTGAGTTTTCATTCTAGGCTACCTGTTCACAATCTGCAGCGGTAGCGGACGCGTAGAAACAACATGGACAAAATGAATGCATCGGATACCTAAACCATTTCTATCCAACGTAGCACGACTCTAAAGCTTGAGAGGCTTTCTGGGAAAGATCGACACAGGCTGTGCCAACTTGTTCGTCAGCTCGCCAGGCACGTCGCCCTTGGTCAAAAAACTGCAGATCCGGCCCGAAGGATCCCACTTGCGCTGGATTTCCGTCAGGCGGGCAAAGGCCTCATCCGACCAGTATTTAGTCGGCTGCCGGGTGAAACACGCATCTCCCAGATACGAGCCATAGGCGAACGGAAGCAACGGTTCCATCTGCTTCTTAAGCCACATATCGAAAAACTCGTCATCCTCCTGCCGAGAGTGGAAGGTATAAATGGCCACATAGCGGTCATAGTTCATAGTAAAGGCCATATCGTCGATCTTCCGGTTAGAGTGCGGCGCGAGCGGCTCCCAGTAGCCCATAGCCCCACGCGGAAGCGTTGTGAAGGCCTCCCTACACACCTCAGTCAGGTCGCAGTCGTCCCGTAGGAACGCGTTCAGACCGGTGAACCGGGGCCCATCGTCCCTACCGGTGTGGAAGAGGTCCAGCTCTGGCATCTTATAGAGGAACTCGAACCCCTCTTCCACCGGATCCTGAACCTGCCAGGCCCCGGGCGGAGCAATATCTCTCCAGAGTCTGAGTTCGGCCGCTACCTCGGCTTCGCTATCACCAGAAACGCCCAGGTAACAGTTGATAGAGTAGAGTGGCGAGGTCTCCCTATTCTCGAAGCCAATGGATAGTTCTGTATTTGGTGACTGGATAGCGTTGATCTGAATATTATAATAAGCGTTAATCAAGTTCGAAAACAAGTAGAGACTCTGTCCAACTTACTTTCAAAAGCCAGGCCATTACGGCATCATACTCCTTAATTGGGTATACCCAATAGCCCGCTACAGTCGCTTTAAATCTCTCAATAGTTCGGATGTAGAAGCTCGTCACAATGGCCGGAAATCCTGTAGTCAAAGACGTCGGGTCAGCGAATGTTGTTCTCGTCGCCGGGTAGGCTCGGGAGGAAATGTATGGATATACCTGGACCGGCCCCACTTGATTATCAGGTTGCATTAGCAACCCTTTCATGATCTGGTATTAAATCACTGGTATTAAATCAGTCTTACCGAGCTGCCCAGTATAGGTCCTTATTATTATCCTTATCACAACGCAGCACGTCGCCCGTTGCAGTAACGATATCCACTGCAACTAAATAATCACAGAGGTAGCCGAGCCCCTAGTATAGCAACGTGTCAACTAATAAAGCTTTCCGGGGGAAAGGAATGCCTACATTTGCATGTATTCCCATACCACCCTGAAGAGCAAATCCACCAACTCCCACGGAAGGGCAATGGCCCGTTGGAATGAATCGACCAAGGGGCTTGAGGAAAGGCAAAATCTCCTCTCCGGTAATCTATATGGGGAACAAGTGTGCCAGTCAGCAGATAGTTACGGGTACGGCTGGCGGGTACGGCCGACGGGAATGGGGCATACCGAAGGTGCCACTTCGACAATCTGTGTTTTTTCGTCGTACTTGAGATGTCGATAATTGACCATATCAATCAGAATCGAGTTGTTGCGGACGGACCAGGCGGAGAAGCTGTGGCCTCCGCCACGTATAGCAATGCGAGCACCAGACTTTTCGGCCAATTTTACAGCCTGCACAACGTGTTCGACCTTTGTCGGGCGTACCACTGCAAGGGGGTAGCGTTGTGATCTATTGCTGCAAGCTGTGCGGTTACGGTAGCGGTGGTAGAGTTCGCGCTTGGCTCCGTCCTTGTCATCCTTCCACACAATTGGTAGATCACCAGTGTTGATGTTCGTCATATTGAGGAGGGTTTAGTCAAAAACAGTAGAATGAAGGCTGTGCTGGAAAGATAATAGTAGATGTTGACGTACGGGGATCGACGGTATAAATAATGCAGCGGGAACGCGCCCGCTGGTGCAGTTAAGTGATCCGGAAAAGACTCATGGCTAGGATTTACGGACGTCACGGCCAATTTGCGGATGCCACCGCGCTCAATTCCGCGATCGTGGGACTTGAACGACTTTAAAATGCGTTATTGATGCTTTTGGAAGTCTGCCCGAACGCTGTCCTGGCTTGGTTTGTTAATGTTGTTGTGGTTTAGGTATCGGATTTGTGATGTTCCGCGGCCAAAACCGCCGGAAAAAGCTCTTGTCGTAGTCTGTTAATCCCGTGGCTCGGACATGCGGATGCAGCTTCAATCATTCGTGTTTGGAAAGAAACGTACAAATTAATCATCAAGGACTGCTTCGAAAATTAATCATCACGGCTGCCCGCCTCAAGCGCTGTTGTTGAGTGCCGGGCCACGGGCGCCGTTTCTTGGCCGAGTCACATTACAGGAGGGCCGTGGCTCTCCGACCAGTTCCCCCAAGAAAATAAAGGGTGAGTTGCCCTGCGCTGGGCTGAATGACTCTGCTCTAACGCTTCGCGTTTTGGAAGAATGCAGGGTCGTCCACCAAAGTAGTCCTCTATCCCCGAAAGCTGTCGATCCTGTGCAGTCTTTTGTTGCTGCTCTGCCGCCTCCCGCTCTTCAATTACCTGGTCGTCGAGCTCTCGCACGCGGTCGTACAAGATTGCCGAGTCTGGCTTGCGATGATCAGCTTTTGCAAACGCCACCACATACAGAGTCTTCAGCCGCTTGTTCACTTCAACCAACTCCGAACCTTCTGCGCCTTTTTATGATAGGCATCCTCCTATGCCGTACGTAGCTGGCAGTCAAGCATGAGTGCTCGGCAGCAGTGCAGAAGACTTGGTGCGCTATATTCGAGATCTAGCTCAGACAGTCCTGGATAGTCAGAATAAAATCTTCGACAGAGTCGGCCAGGGCAGGCTTTCGCTCTCCTACGGAGCAATTGTGTCACGAAAGATACACTATCACCGATGAGGGAGGGACGGGGCCAGATGTTCATTTGCGATAGGCCCGCAAAGGCGCAGCGTGTGTGACCACACTTCCGCAATAGGCTCTATTCTGCGGTTAGAATTCGGGCGCATGGCTGCACTTCCTGTTGGGCCAGAATCTTCGGTGCTCGTTTACGAGCGTTGAAGTGCAGGGCGAACAGAGTCTAAGCTCTCCGGTAAGACAATTTTGAGTTTCGCCAGGCCAGCTTTGTGTGGCACACCAGCCCGCGGGTCTCACAGGGTGGTTCTGAAGCCCTAATGATTGTATGCCTGACTTGCATGGTACATAACAATTGGAGAAGATGGCTGGGACCCCTGTTGATGATGGATGCATCCCACCCTCCAACATCCTTGAGGGGCCAAGACCCTCGTTTGAAACTGCTGCCTCGAGACTAACCTCCCCTCTGCAATCTCCAAAATCTCGTCCCTCGTGCCGGTCTTGACCTTTGCTCCGGAGGCGCCACCTCGCCGCTCTCTGACGCCGCGGTCAAGAGATGATGGCACCTTTGCAAAGGCGCTGAGTAAGATTGATGTTAGAGGGTACTAACTTCGAGGAACCTCAAAGCAACTAGAAGACTCTAGTTATAGCCCTTCATGCATAGTAACGTAAACCAGTCTCTTAGGTTCAGTAACCCCGTAAACTCCTTATACTCCAGCTCTGGCTTTAAGGTCTCCCCTAGCTTGAGATTTAGTACTACCTAGGCAAAAGCCAGCTTTAGTTTAATAATAACAAGACTGTTAAAACTTTTATTTATTTATTTATTTATTTATTTATTTATTTATTTATTTATTTATTATAAAAGAAAATTGAAAAAAAAACACTAAATATTTATATAATAAGCGTAGCTGGTGTAGGAGCTATAGGGTGCAGAAAGTGCAAGGTGCAAGGAAGCAATTGAAAAGGTAACGAGACTAGCGGCGGGGCAGCAGCTATAGCTAGTTGACTGCCAACTGCACAGTCATGTACCCTGTATGTAACCCCTAGGGACCCCTTAAAACCCCTTCAAATAGCATACCTTTTGCAGCCCCTATAAGGGTACTTTTGAAGCAATAACCACCTTTAATATAAATAATACTTTACAAACTCCTTATATACTTTGCTAAATAATAATTATAATAAAAAATTATTAATTTATTTTTTTATATAATTAAAATAGTTTTAAAAACTAATATTAAAAGTTATATTATTAGCAAATACATTTATTTTAAAAAATATAATATAAAAATAAGCCTTATATAAACTAATATATTTACTAACTTATTAAAAAACTAGCTAATTAAAACACTTTTAATAAAAGCTCTAATATAAGTAAAATTTATTTTATAAACCTAATTAACTAATAAATTAATTAAATATAAATGCCTTATTTACTTAAAAACCTTTAATACTTTTTATTAAAATAACTTATTTTATAATATTATATTAATAAATTTAAAAACTAATTAATATATAATATATATAAAAAAAGGAGTAAACACTTTTTAATTATATAAGCTTTTGCTTATATAATCA
>LJJS01000660.1:0-14412 GCA_001447215.1 Diaporthe aspalathi
AAAGTTGGGTGAAGTTGGAAAAGTGTCGCGCTGGGTGATCTGTCGCGCTTGGTGATGAACCACGTTAAATGTATTTAATTCTTTATATATTATTTTTAAAAGTAATACTAGCTAGTATATAATTAAAAATCTAAATTAAATTTAAAAATAATAAAAACAAATAAGAAAATAAATGAATTTTAAATTTTAAAATATATAATATTAATACTAAATATTTAATTAAATAAAAAAACTATAATAACAAAAATAATATATAAAAGCTATTTAAAAACTTAATAAATTATTAATAAATACTGCAAAACTATTAAATATCCTAATTAACTATAAAAACTATTTTACATTAAAACCCTTTCTTACAAAACCTTAATTTATAATATCAAAAGCCCTACTCTTCTAAAGAGCTATGGTAGATTTAAAAGCTTTAATTAGAAAATAATTAATTTCCTTTTTTTCAGCCTACTTTACAACCTTTAATTTATTTAAAAACTAAAAACTTTAATAAATTATTTTATAACCTTAAAATATAATATTTTAATATTACTACTTTAAATAACCTAAATAAGCTAAACACTTATTTAACTTTTGCTAATAATTTAGTAATAACTTTTAAATAACCCAAAGCTAATTTTAAGCTAACACTAACTTACTTTCTGCCACTTTCTTTTCTCTTTTAATACGCCTTTTTTTCCTTAATTAAATATTATATTAAAAGAAAATTAAAAAGAAAATTAAAAAAATAAATTAAAACTTAAAAACAAACTCAACCTATTACAAAAACAACTTTAATAAACGCATATAGTATAATAAAATTAGCCTTTAGCTATTTTATATAATTACCCCTAACTATAATAAAAGAGAATATAACTTTAAATTCTATTTTTTAATTAATAATATAAATGTATAGTGCGATTTTATTTTATATAATAAATAAAATTTAAAAATATAATTTAAAATATTATTAAAAAACTAAAAAATAAAATAATAAAAGAATATAATATAAAATTAAAAACAATTTACTAAAAGAATCTTTAAATAAAAATTTAAAAAAAAAGAAAATAATATTATAATTATAATAAAAATAAAATTAACAGTTGGTTTTAAAGCAAAATAACTGTATTCAGGTAGCCTAGCAAACTAAATAAAAAAACACAAAATCTTTTTATAATTATATAATTACTAATTACCAAAAAAGATTACTAAATTACTAAGCTTTAATAAATAAGCTAATAAACTAAATAAGCTACCATTAAGTTACTTAGATTATTAATAAGCTTTAATAAAATAATATACCGCAGGCTAAAGGGATAAATATATAAAAAATATACTTATTACTAAATAGCTAAATAATACAAACAGCTCTTTAGCAATTAATTTAAGTATTTATTTACAAATAGCTTTTATCAGCTAATAATTATTATTAGTCTATAATATTGCTTAACTACCACTGCCTAATTATATATTTTAAATATAAACCCCAATCATCAGGTTTAAAGGACCCAAGGAACCTTGATTATTACATATTTCTATAATTAATATACTCAATTTCCTAAATTTCTCCTTAAACCCGGTTATATTAGCTATATATTTAGCTTTTTATTATATTAAATATTTACTATTGCAAGGGCTTGTTTTTAAAAGCTTTATTTATTAGGTGTTAAAAAAGAGAAACGGAGGTTTTATAAGGAGCTAAACCTTTTTATAATTAATAAACTAGCTTGAACTTTGCTATTTAAATTTTTGCTAAAGTTTTTAGTTTTTATACAGCTTAACGCTGGTTTTAACTAGCTTTAATATAAAGCTATTGCTATTTCTTTTTAATAATAAAAAACTTCTTTTTCTTATAACTTATTATTATTATTATTATATTTATTATTAAACGCTAGGTTTTTAAACGTTTATAACTGTATAAATGGACTGTTTGTATTTTATTTTTTTTAAAAAAAAGAGAGATATATATTTAAATTAACAAACAAAACTAACTTTAACCTTTTGCTAGTAGAAATCGTTCTCCTAATTAAAACTCTCCCCAAACAGGCTGATGCTCATGTCCCGAAAAACAATTATAAAACAACCCAAGCATTCTACAGCCTACTTATTTTAAAATGCTAGGTTTTTTAGCATTTAAAACTATATAATAAAATTGCTTATATTTATTATTATTATACTTTTTTAAAAAAAGAACTTTAAGACTTAAATTAAAAATACAACTTATTATTATATTATTATATATTATTTTAAATATATTTAAATAATTTAAACTATTAACGTTTTTTATTAATTATAATATTTTTAATAATTCTATTTTATTATATTATTCCGGGGCTTAGGGCTTGTAAATTGGTAAAGCTAAGGCTATAAAAGTTAGCTGTTAGGTGTTGCTTTAAAATTTTACTTAAAATAATTAATTAACCTTTCTCCTTTTTTTAATATATATTTGCTTTTAATTATAAACCCTTTCGAGTAAATCTTTTGCCTTGTGCTTTTCAGGCTTTTATTCCTTTTAAGTTTTCTTTTTTTGCATCTGAGGCTTTTTTTAGGGCTTAGGCAGAATGCGCACTCTTTTTTTAATATTAGGTGGCCTGTTTTTAATATATTAAAGTAAATATTAGCATTTTATATATTATTTATTAATTATTAAATAAATATTTATATTTTTTATTTTACATAGTTAATGGTAAAATTATTAATTTAAGTAACAAGAAGCAAATCAGGGGGGCGTTCTGATACTATGAGTTGGAACTTAGACACAGGAAGGGGTGTGTTTTGAAAGAAGATTTCATTCAGCATTTTCGCTCATAGTCATGGACAAGAGCCGCCTCGGTACGGCCTGAGAACTGTACAAATGATCGTGGATCAAGAAAGACGAATAAGACACCCTCAAAAACAGTAAAATCCAGGCAATTCGCCGTGTTGGGTAAGATTGGTGCCCGGCTGGGCGGCTTTCGTCTTGGCTTCGCTGCAGTAGCAGGCGGTGGACACTGCCAACTCATCCTTGCATGAGACTTCAGGGAGTTCAGGTGGATATGGTCGAACCGACTCCCAGCCTTGTTCAATCAACCTGGGCCGTTCACCGCTTAACTTAATTCTGCGTGGTTCAAGGGCCAGAAGCAAAGAGGGGGTGAGTGTTGGCCGGGATTCTTATTTCCCTTTGATTTTATAGGTTCTGTTGTTATTTATTCTTCGCTTCCTATTCCCTATCTGTAATCCCGCCCCCTCCAACCCACCCCCTGATATTACATACATCCGACGGCGTGGGGAAAGGCCAGACGCTCGTGATGCATCTTTGGAAGCGCCCTATGCCGGCGTCCATGTGTGGCGCGCGTGTTTTCATGGCTGTTTACTTCACCCCGCCGAGATTCTGGTGCCAGATCGTCTCTGGGACGGAGTAACGACGGAGCATGTTCGATACGGGATTCTGCCCCCACGCTTCCATCGGCTGAACATTCTTTTTCCTGTGCCCGATATGCGGAGAGTAAGGCAGCAGCTTACGAATGCTCACCGGTATTGGTCAATGACGCAAAGCACGCTGCATGGCTCCGGTAGATCGCCTGTTTTTAGCTCAACAGGGGTCCCAAAATTAGGGACATGGTCGGCCGGGGACGGGCTTTAACTTTGTTAGCTTGACACAAGGTGGATACTTCTGACTATGTAGAGGACATCAGCTTTGCTTCCGATCTCTATACCCAACGATGTCCCGTGCCTTATTCCTCAGAATTATTTGACAGAAAAGATGAGGATCAGCCAGGTATTTGACCACATCCAATCTCATCGCGAGGATAAACGGAGTCCGAACCCCAACCAACAAAATCATAGCCGGCCGAGTGCAGCAGGACAATGTGATAAGACATGGGTATTGGCTAGCCTGCGGCTGAGGCTGCAGGTATGGTGGAACTCGACTCACAACATCAGGATATCGTTGCGGGGGAAGGGAAGGCCCTTCAGCGGAAGAGACAACGCCCCACAGCGGCTGATCGGCAGGCGGCATCGGATCATTTATCCCGAAAAGGGAAGAATAAGAGGCATGTGAGAAATAGGAGGCTATATATTCACGTTGTGGAAGGCTCCGACGGACGTCGAAGCATTGCACTGCTTCCCAAGCTCTAGGTGGCCTGATTTTTCGAGAGATCAGCCAGCAGTATGGGGGCCCGCGGTATCACTTTGCTTCTGCTTGGTCTCCTGACCTTTTCCGCACTCATCGATGCTCGCCCAGGGGCGAGAACGAGTGTGAGAAGTGTCCCCTCGCGCAGATCATGGGAGCACAGGCGCCAGGCAAGCAACTCGTCGGCCTGTGATGCCTCAGCCGACACGCCGAGCATCACGGCGCCCCACGACAACATCTGGAACACGTTGACGAAGGAAGAGGTCATCGGTCTTCTCGAATGGCTGCACCGGCCGGAACAAGGCCTCAACCTCACGCTCCTGGAGGAAGCCGGCACGTGGGATAACACCGTTGGCGTTACAGAGCTGCTCATGCCGAACAAGACGGATGCGCTGGCCTTCATCGACGGCGGCGGCCCTACGCCGGCACGGAACGCAAGGGTCGGTATATTCTTTGGCGCGACCGAGGAGCCTTATATGCAGAACTTCATCGTTGGCCCCCTCCCTGTGGATAATCGGACAACCATAGCGCCTCTGGATTTTATATACAACAAGGGTGACGGCCGGATGCCCAACTACGACGCTGATGCTTCCGCTGTCTACTACTACCAGCTCTCTGTCGCTGCCTCGATAGCAGACATCGCGCAGGATCTCATTGGTGCTGTGAGAGAAGTCGTACTATATCCTGGTCGGTATTCTTTGCTCACTGTGCTAGGTTGCCACGGGAAACGACAATGATACCGCTGTGATCGCCGGCATTGATCCTCTGCAGAAGGAGGGGGACCGTATCATCGACTGGGTTTGTCAACCACTTGTCTTTACACGTTTGTCAAATCTGCTGATCACCATGACAGGTCTCTTTCTTTGTCAATCCCATCAATGGCTTCGAAGACGGCACTCTCCTTCAGGGTGGGTTGTACATGAAGTTTGGTAAACAAACACCGTCCCCGTCCAATCATGTAATTACGTGCCCTGACAGCACTACTAGACATCACCGGCCGGGATCCAAGTCGCTGGTCCTGCCTCGGCGTCGTGTACAACGATATCTTCTACCCAAGCGTCGAGGAGCTCCGTGCAGCATGGGGAAGGCCCGACTTTGTGCGGCGTGCCAGGGCAGTTGACGGGCCATTCGGATCTACTGCTCGTCAGGGTGGAGAGCTCAGCCGCGACACCCTCCCGGCGCCTGCTATGGTGCAGACTGCCAAGCGCTATGCAGTCGACAGGGACAACAAATATGTCAAGTGGATGGATTTTGAGTTTTATCTCGCCTACGACAGAGACACGGGCTTAAGGTTCTACGAGATCAAGTACAAGGGCGAGCGCATCATTTTTGAGCTTGGTACGTCTGGAGCGGGCTATCGTCATTGCTCGCATCTATGCTGACCTGTCGCAGGTCTTCAGGAAGCCCACGCGCATTACGCCGGAAACGACCCCCTGCAGTCACACATCGCGTACCTGGATACGTGGTACGGCCTGGGAAGCGTCGGCTTCTCGCTCGTCCCAGGGTGGGACTGCCCTGCATCGGCCACATATCTCGACAGCGTCGTCCACGACAATGCCATCACCACAACACAGCACGGCAACATCTGCATGTTTGAGCAGGACGCCGGGTATCCCATCCGCCGCCACCTCGCGTCCGAGTATGTGACTGTCACCAAAAACATACAGTTTGTAGTCCGGTGGATTGCTACTGTAGGCAACTACGACTATCTCATGGACTATGTCTTCAACCTTGACGGCACGATCGAGGTCAAGGTCAGGGCTACGGGATACATCCAGGGCACCTTTTACGCCAACAATGAAGACTACGGCTATCACGTTCATGATGCCCTGTCAGGCTCCATGGTAGGTCGTCGCCATACGTCGTCTCCGGATGTACTAGCAGGACTAGTAGCGTTAACTGGACTGCAGCACGACCATGTCATCAACTACAAACTGGATCTTGACGTCAAGGGCACAGCCAACTCTCTTGAGCGAGTCGAGTTTGTTCCACACACGACGACCTACAGCTGGTCCGACGCTCCGAGAAACACGATGAAGATCCAGAAATCCTGGGTCGAAACAGAGGATGAGGCCAAGCTGAAGTGGTAAGCGGCACACACGATTCTAAATACACGGGCAGTCATTGCTCACGGTCTTCTACAGGGCACCCAACAGCGCTGCAAGCTACGTCGTCGTCAATAAGGACTCGGTCACCCCCTACGGCGAATACCGGGGCTATAGGATCGCCCCCAACCTGGGCTCCCCCGTCTACCTCACGGTGCAGAACTCGAGCAACCTGGACCGCGCCGCCAACTTTGCGACCCACAACCTGTTTGCAACACGGCAGAAGGACACAGAACCCAGGTCGGCCTCGGCCTGGAACAGCCAGGACCCGCTGAATCCCTTGGTCGACTTTGGCCGATTCTTCGACGGCGAGTCGCTGGACCAGGAGGATCTGTAGGTGTCCCGGCGCATCATCAACCAACCCTGTCCCGGCGTTCGTCCGCTAATATAATGTTTTCTTCTATAGTGTTATCTGGTTCAACCTGGGCATGCATCACTTGCCGTCTGGCAGCGACCTCCCCAACACCGTCACCACCAATGCTCAAGCGGGAATCGCCATCATCCCGCACAACTACCTCGTCGGCGACCCGTCGATCCAGACGTCCCATTCGGTCCACGTCGACATGTCGGGCGAAAAGGTCGAGGTCAGCGTGTTTGGTGGCCAGGATGCGACATGTGCTTATGATATGGTACGTGACGGAACAAAGCCGGCTCCATGGTGGCCAGAGGCTAATGATGAGAACAGACTCGATTATATCCCGACCTGAGCAACTACACACGAAGTGAGGCGATACGGAAATGGCCCGATGTCTATACAGGCGGAGGTGTCTGAGCTGGGGGCGACTCGTCTTTCTACAGGCAACTGGTTAGAAGGAGCTAAGCGGATTAGAAGTTATACTAGATTCTAGAACTACGTGTGTGCTGCTTCTGTCACAACACCCGTAACAACCCAATTGGCGCGCTACTAATACAACCTGGCCAAGCCACCTGGTCGCTACGAGGCATATATTGTTACGCTGCTTTGTGGACTGAGGCGAATGGCTTTGGGGACCATCTTCGGCCGCGCGAGTTTCATGGTCCCATTCAATAGAGTCGGAGTAATTTGTCTGATCTTGCGCGGAGCGAAGTTGCGGCGGGTACTGGTGCGTGGCAACGTTGTCGTGTGAGTGGGCTGTGATGTAGCGTGGCTAAGCTGCAGGGTTATCGGCCCTGGCTCTTGCACAGGCTGGCGAGATGCTTGATGCGGTAACTGGTGATGGGTGGTTCCATTAGGTACGGCTTGCGCCCGCGCCTAGAAATTAGGAGAAACCACTTGACTCTGGCTGGTGTAAGTCTTGAGCCACATGTGCCCTGGTGGTCCATGTACTACTTGGCCAGCTGGTTGAGGCTCTCGGTGGCGTGGATGATCTGCTTGCTCCTTGTCCTCTTCGAGCCGGCCCGTGAAGGGCTCCAGCTCGTCAAGCACCCCGGACTTCATGTTGCTCTCCCGCACAGCGTTCGATGGCCTTGTTCAGGATCATCTTCAGCTTGGTGACGCCGCCGCCGCCGTTGAGCAGCGCCAGCGACAGGCCACTTAGCACCTCCTCGACACCAGTGCGGTTCAGGCCGATCGTGTCGCCGTTGCCCAGCCGACTGATTCACCCGGTCGCCGGCTTGTGCGAGAGAGACGAACTTCAATCCCAGAAAGCTGGCCTGGAGGATCTCGACGGTGGCGTTATCTAGCAGCTAAAGGCTCTTGCGCAGGTTCAGCGTGACTAGTGCGGTGTGGCCATCGGCCTTGACCGAGGCCTAAAGGCACACCAAGTCGAGCACAGGAATACTGCAGACCTGCGCCGCCCTCATCACCACCCGTCCGATCTTCGGCAGGAGTTCGAGTAGACCCTGGTTGGCGTCCGACCCGATTTACATGCGGAGACGTTCTGTCTCAGCCCTGGTTGAACAAGATCACAGCGGCGCCGTATGCCACACTACGGAACGAAATGCGACGGGAAGTAACCTAATATTTCTTTCGCCTTCATCTTATCATAATCCATCCTGGTGTTCCTATACCATCGGAATTTGAACAGGGAACTTGCTCACTCAACTGCTCACTCAACTTCCACAAGCGCTTAAACGATTGTTAGCATTGCACTCTGGGTGTTGTGTATGCCGTTGAACGCGGTAAATCTTGTTGTCACCGAATCGCCTCTGATCAGGGGTGACCATGAGCGACGCAATCCCGTTCACTCAGCTAGAGGTGACGGTGAGTAATGATGAAAGCCACCATCAAGGCTCCACCAAACGACAGGAACACGTTATTTCGATGGTGGTCACCTAGGGACTCAGAGTCAGGTATCCTATCCTTCCCGCCCAACGTTTAGGGTACTGAGGAGAGGGGCAAGTGGACGGACCTTCTTCAGCAAGAGAGTGTGCCAACACGACGAGGACGCTCAATGGCAGCCTAATGAGGCTATATATCTTGGCCCTGGAGTCGTCGTCGACGATGTTGCCCTTCAAGAAGTTCATGCTCGGG
Organism: Diaporthe aspalathi; assembly: GCA_001447215.1. Classification (NCBI taxonomy): domain Eukaryota; kingdom Fungi; phylum Ascomycota; class Sordariomycetes; order Diaporthales; family Diaporthaceae; genus Diaporthe; species Diaporthe aspalathi. The sequence continues at coordinate 8,657 of LJJS01000660.1, forward strand.
AAATACATGCCCACGCACAACTCCACCAGGCAGAATGCCCAGAAGATGAGGTACTCGTGGGACGGTACAATGACGGCCGATAGCAGCGAAGCACTGGCGCAAGTGATGGCGGTATTGAGGACAAAAGACGCGCTGGTAACATTGTGCGAGCTGCTGGCCATGGTAAATAGCACCGATCCCGCCATCATGCAGCACATGAAGCAGGCGAAGATGAGCCCGAATGGGGGATCTTCGGTGACACCGGAGACTTTGCGGGCGCTGACGAGTGTTTCTGACCAAAAGAAGACAAAGAGGTACATCATGGATTCAAATAGAGACGAGGCTGTTGTCAACGCGAAGATGCGCTTGTCTGGTGCCCAGGATCATCAGTCACCCCTGCCCAATATATTGTTCGGTGTTGACTTTTAAACAAACCTCTCCACATCTTCTTGATTACAGTAGCCATCTCATAGAGGAATGAAATCTTGGGTACACCAGGTGGCTGGTTGCCATAATTCTCATTCTATTATCCAATCAGTATATATATCCACTGGCCTGTCTATAAATGTAATCAGACTTACCCACGTCAAACTAATCCATGTGGCAGTGCCAGCAAGCACAAGAACAGCTAGCAGAAATGGTGATGTTTTGGTTCCAGTAGTGAAGACTAGTATCTCGCCGACAATTCCTGTTGTTATGGCGACGACAGAGTTAAGCCAGGTCATCCAGCCGTACAGGACTCCAAGAGACAAGTGCTCTGCCTCGAGGTCGCACTCATGGTATTCGGTGATCATCCACGCATCAAAGACACTGTAAAGCAGCGTGGTGCTCAATCCTCCGCAAAGCCTGCCGGCAAAGAGGATGTACATATTGTTTGATAGCATCGACAGGCAGCATGCTGCGTAGGTGGCGCAGTATACCAAACATGCCCTCTTCCGGCCGAACTTATCTGCCAGCTGCCCAACAAAGGCAGCGCCAAGAGCCGCTGAGATGAAGCCAGTCGCATACAAGGCGGCAACGTAAGTCTCTTCGAGTTTCTTATCATACTTGTAGACAGCATATAGGTGTGGGCCCTGGGTTTTGCGAACGCGGTCAGCGCGGAAGAAGAACAATGGGTTGCTGCCCGAGGTACTCGTAAATTCCAACCAGAAATAGAGTTCGCTTACTTGTAACCAGTCAGCAGCGAAAGCCAGCAAGTGTCCGACTAGATACTGTTTTACGAAATCAGTTACCGTGGTGTCTGATTCCGTCACGAACTCCTTGGAGTCTCCTTCGTCTGTGTCACCTTCCACGTCCTTGCTGGGATTTTGTGCCCGAAGGTTCGCTCTGCGCTGTCCATAGAACAACAAGACATTGAGCAGAACGAGAGCGCATAGGTTAATTTGGTAGAAGGCCATATTAGCATGACTGCTACAGGATGCGGAATATTAGAGAACGTGGGAATGAGTGCGAAAATGCTTGTGCTGGCCCTTATATGGAGTAATTGTACAGCAGATGTGACAGGAGAACATAAGACTCGTCGCTCTCGGAATGAGTCCGGCCTCGCGGTATGGGTAGACACCAGTGTCTCATAGTTTCGCGAGACTTCGATTGGCGGTCCTGCCTGCCCCTTGTATCCTTGGAATTGTACACAGTCGCGCTACACAAAGGCTGACAACGCCACGGTGCCTGAATCCAGCGCTGATCTGGGTAAGACAAGTTTTCGCTACTGGGCAAGGGTCCAGATGTCGCGGTGTCCTTGCGGCCCCCCAAAGGGATGGCCACGATGAGCTTGGCAGCCAAGGGAGGGTCTATGCGTCAGAGATCGCCCTCGCTTAGATATCACCAGGTTCTTTTGCCCGGGGGAGGTCGCATGTACGCGTCTTAACCTGCCAGAGACTTTCGATGACAGCCGGCTACCTTCTCTTCTACGGACTAGACGAGTATACTAGAACGGCGCGGCATGATCGGCATCTTTACATCGGCTGGGTGGTTTGCCGTCACCTGAGGGCTGTTTTAATAATAAGCAGTCATGTCGCCGAGGAATGCCCCTGACTCTGTTTTCTGTTATTAAATTGAGGATGACTATCTCACGGCTAATATCGGAGTGAGACCCGTTAGTTGGTGCCTGAGACTGTGGGTGTTACAGGCATGCCTGGCCTAGTAGCAAGGGAATGTACGACAAGTACTTGTCCAGTATTAGGAACAAGAGGATCAAGATACTAGAGGTTGGACTTGGATGCGATATGCTAAAGTGTGCTTAATATAGGTACCATAGAACTCCCCGTTGACTAGGTCTCGCGAGCGGCTTATTTTCATTAAGCGCATGCGGGAGTGACCTCAAGTGCTAAGTGTGCGCAGCATGTGCGGGGCGCTCCCAGCTGTGCTTCTTTACATATGTACTTTGATGAAAGTTTTGCCCCTATACTGGATCTGCCAGGAACGCCAAGTACTTGGGCCTAGGTGGATACGAAATATGCTCTGGATAAGATTAATAAGAAAGATGTAGTCCCTGTGCCCTTCCCTCCGGAAGGCCCCTTCCTCTCAGGGGACTCCATCCACAGAGGGACGTCTTCCTCTCAGAGGTATGCCTTCCTTCCAAAGGTATCCTTGCCTCCTTTCTCCCAAACAAACCCTTTCCCTCCTAGGGCACCACAGGGCACCATAGCCGGGAACCGCTCCCTCGGACTCAGATTTACTCCCGTTTGCGCTTATCCCTTAGGATATCTTCTTAGAGCCTCTTTTCCCCCTACCCAGCTGGCAATTCCTCGACCCGGCTGATAGCAAAAAGAACCCCCCCCCCTCGAGACCTTGTAGCTAGTGGCATAAACAGGTACACTATCACTCATCATGACGAGTCTTGGGTTCTCCGGGCTTGCTTTCCTGAAGCCACTGTCACTGACCCCCAGGGAAACCGGACTACGGACCGGGGCGTTTGTATTTCACATGGCTGGAGTACTTTTACAATGTGGAGTTGTATTGCATAGAGTACGATGCCGCATGCGCTGAGAAGTCGGCGCACAAGACAAGCGGCGCGACGGTGACGACTGGCAACCAGGGTGACTGTCCCGTGCTGGAGGCGATCCTCTCTAAGCATGGGAGAGGCTTCGATATCATCATCGACGACGGCCATCACACGATAAATCAACAAATGACGGGTCTGCAGCACCTCTGGAGGCATCAAGCCGGGCGGCATGTACTTCTACGAAGACCTCCAGACAAGCTTCAACCCATATTATGGTGGCGGCGCCCGTGGAATGGCAGGCACGATGACCGACCAAATATACACGATTGTCCACGATATGATGGTTTTTTATTATTATAAAGTAGATATTATAATTATATTTGTAAATAATTTAATACAGAATTATTCTTATTAGTCTTTACTTTAATTCCAATGATGAGGCTTATGCCCGGTACTCCATCTCCCTCGATGACAGGGATATTGTTATTCTCCGGCCCGATGGTGTTTTTGGTTTCGCGGCCCGGCTGCACGATCGGGCGAGGGTTCAGGAATACTTTGATGAGTCTTGCGCCTACACCTCAGTTGTCATAGATTACCCCTGATGGCCCTGTTACACCTTTGGGACGGCCCATATAGGCGAAATGCTGAATACGGCATTCCCATACAGCGCCCCGTCACTTAATGTTGCGGCCATCAACCGCACGACTTCGACATGCCTTCGAAATGCTCCGCCACAGCTTTCGAGTATTTCCCAGTACTTCACCGCCTCCATCGGTAGCTCAGATCCATTGGTGAGCCTCGTTGGCATATACTTCTGTCGCCTAGTGGCAAGGGAAACCAATAAGGGAGGATCAAGCCCACTCGACCTGGAACCCGCGCGCCAGGGCCCTGCTCCTAGCTGATGATGGCGCGATTCACACTTTTGACACGGCGCAATGGGTCAACTGGCATGCAAAGTCCCAAGCCTCCGTTCCTCACCACTCCTGCAGCGCATTTCAACCCCTTGTTCTAAGCTTAAACAAAGATTAATGAGACTGATCATAGGCTTAATATGTAATATAATAAATGAGTATTTATACGAATATAAACATTTTTAACATTTATTTAGGGTTAGGATTAACAACTTGGTCTGTTTTGGTGGGAATACGCTATGTGTGGGTTGGTTGGAATCAGGGCGGTGCGGAATGGGGGCCAGGAATGCTAACTACGCATCATTTTCCAACCATTTTGACGGGTCGCTGGGCGATCGTACAGATCTAGTGTAGCGCCTCAGTGGCCATTGGCCGGGCGTCGAGTCCAACGCAGGCAACATTCTTTTCGCTGGTCTACATGCCATCCAAGATTGACGTATTCGGGCGGGATTGGCGTACCAACCGATAGCAGGGTTGGAAACGGGGCAATACAAACATCCTATTCATTCCATACACAGTTCCCACCAGGAACTACTCCCAGAAATTGGCCATTCCCAGCTTAGAACACTTGCGAAGCAGGTCCAATCCGGGAGCCGCTTGGCCAGGGAGCTACGTCTGCACGGTGCCTGTACGGTGCCTGCACGGTTCACGGCCCTCATCTACCGCCCGTATTATGTCTTGTATTGGTGCTGCTGCAGCCCCGAAAGGGATGAGCAAAACGGTCCCTTTCTTTTCCGGGAGGGGGACGGATCCTCATCTTTCTTCCTCTAAGAATTATTCCTAGGCATTTGAATACTACGGGTCTGGCTGTCTCCACCTAGCCTCGCCACACACACATGACCTTTACAGCATCACTTTCCGTGATAATCCTCATCTACCCATCAAGTCCTAGGAAAAGCATGACTCAATTCAAGATGGCGAACAAACTCCATTATTTCCTACTCGCTGCGGCGGCTATCTTGCTCCTCCTGGGAGTGACTCACCAAACCAACCACTTCGACTGGGCAAAGGAGAAGCTGCTCAAGCAGGGGCAGCAGGGAAGCGGGCGCAGGCCTCGATATGTCTTTGTCGATCTCGGTGCCAACAGTGCAGACTCTCTGGAAGCCTTTCTTCGCCATGAGGATGCCAAATTCAACTACGAATATCCCCGTCCTGAGTGGGCAACATACGAACAGGCTGGTGAGAAATTTCCTCGAGCATCGCCCGAGACGGCGCCACAACAGCGCAAAAAATGTCTTGGGCCGTAATCTCATTTCTGACACTTGGTTGTAGACATACATCTCTTCGAAGCCAACCCAGTATTTAATCCAGCTCTTATCCAAGCCAAGGAGCGCTACGAGGAGCAGGGCATGAACATCAACATCTACCCGTCAACCGTCGTTGATACTATAGACGGCATTCGAACATTCTACTTGGATACAGTGAATGATGAAAATGATTACTGGGGCTCTTCGACCTATTCTAACCATCCGGATGCCATCAAGTCCGGCTCCGAAGGCACCAACCTCACAGCAGTCAATATCGCGAGGTGGCTATTGATGAATACTCTGCCTAAGGACTTTGTTGTAGTCAAGATGGATATCGAAGGGTCTGAATACGACGTCATCCCCATGATGGCGAAACTCAAGGCTTGGCTAGTCATCGACCATATGCTGGTGGAGTGGCATACTGGTTTACCTGACCAAACTGCCCTCGACAGGGTAAATCGGGCTGTGGAGGAAATGAGGGCTCATGGTGTCAACATGCCTGCCTACGATTCACCTGCCTGAGTCGCAACAGGTTGAAAAGAATATTCTCAATATAACATATTAACCTTTTCACATTGAATAAGTAAAATATATGACTAATAATATAACTTAATATATTTAATTATAATTATGTGGGAATAGCAGCCTGGCGCCTTCCGGCGCCTGGGTGCTAAG
>LJJS01000661.1:0-117286 GCA_001447215.1 Diaporthe aspalathi
GGGTGGCCAAATGGGGGGGGTGGCCAAAAGTGGGTACTGCGACTTACCCGGGGTAAGATAATTTTAAGGGCAGGCTTTTTGGGGGGGGGGGACTCACGCCAGGGTTGTCAGTTTTGAATGCAATGACCAAGTGGCCACTCGCGGGCAACATCGCCACATCTCTCCGCGGAGAGTTCTCGAGGACAAAGTTGGTCGTCTGGTTGTTCCACGTGCCGAAGCCTTGATCCAGAATCCAGAAGTCGTGGCCGTGCAGGTGGATTGGGTGGTTCGCAGCGAAAACGGACGAGATGGCCATATATACCCACTTGTCAGCCTCGGGTAGCTGAAAGACACGCTGCTTCTCGGTCCACGTGTCATTTCCCATAAGAGACTGGAGGACGGTGGGATAGTCCCACTCATTGTGGAACGAGTACCCGCCCATGGTCCAAAGCAGGGCATTTTCCGCGACCTGGACGCCTGCGTCTTGGTACTCTTCGATGTCCCAGCTCTCAGCCGCTGCCTTGCTGAGGTAGGGCACGAGGTTGGTCATATCCTCATCGCTGCAGGAGTCGTCATAGTCGTACGCGGACGTCGTGGGATCTTCGCTCGAATTGCCGTATCGGATTATTCCCTTGATGTTGTCGGCTAAGACAAAAAAGGGGAGTCAGCGTGAACTCTCCAATAACAACAAATCTGGGGCATGACCTACCGCTGTCATTGTCGGAGCATGACTCTTGGGGGATAGCCCGAAGCCAGAAGTTGCCACTGGCCTGTTCCTTTGCTTGTACAATAACATCATATCTCTGACCGAGGCCAATCGAGAGATCGGTTGTGTTGTAAGGCACGATGGGAACGAAATCGGTGGAAATGACTTCAAGAGTGTGATTGTCGATCATAAATCTCATGTGGTTATCTGCGCCTGTGTTTACGAGACGTAGCCGGTACCGCTTACCGGCCTCAAATGTGGTTTCAAAGCGAGAGCCGGTGGCGTTGTATACGTTTGTTCCGTTGATGAGTCCATTCGCGGCAGTCGGTGGTCCTGAGATAGAAGCTTGCAGAGCAAGGTTGTCGGCAGTATCGTGGTACCAGTCATTCAAGAACAAGTTTCCGAGGTCGACATCGTAGTTCGCAGTGGCGGGACCATTAATCAATATACCACCGAATAGCCCGTCCCATGCCTGTACGTAGAAGTGCGAATGGTACCAGGAGGACCCGTACTGGGTCGCACGCCACTTATAGGTGAAGCTGTCCCCAGGAGCAATCGGACATTGAGTCACACTAGGGACGCCATCGTTGTAGTTGGTCCAGTTCTGTCTGATGCCATGGAAATGGATAGAAGTTCCGTTGTTCTGGAGTGCATTGGTTACGTGCACGACTTCACAGTGAGGCGGTTAGTACCTTTCCTTCAGCGCAAAGGAGTCAAGGGCATACTTACCAATCCAATCACCCCAGTCGGCAATGATTGTTGGACCTGGAAGCGATCCATTGACCGTCATCACAGGAATATCAACGCCGTCTGGAGATGCGGTGCCATTTTCGATATGGAACCAGTACTCCCGGATGACACCAGTGTCGGGCGCCGATTCGTAGTAATCGGTTGAGATATCAAATCCTTCGCCCCAGCATGAACGTGTTGTAGGGGAATTCACGCATGCTGAACTGGCGTTTTCGGTTGGAACAGCAGCTCCAAGGACGCTTTGCAAGGCTAGGAACGAGTACAGGATAAAGGATTGACAAAACATCATGGCTGTATACCTGATTAAGTCTGTTTTTCGAAGAGAGAAACACAATGCGAGAGCGAGTGACAAAATTCAAAAGAGTGATAGGTTTTCGCATAAATGTGATTTGCTGGACAATTCTTTGCAATGACTGCAATGAAGAAGCTTGGGTTTCAAGGTTGCTTTTATAACAACATGGCCCAAGGGCCAGCCCTGGAGACGTACCCCATACAAGAATTGTGACACAGAATCTTACATTACTTCACAGCTAGAGCCTCGTCAAGGCATGACGACTCTGGTCATCAAATTGTCACCATGCAAGATGGTTCTCAGGACACTGCAGCACTTTCCACATCCCTGGCCAGTGAAATGTGCCTTATTCGAGTCTGCCTTGTGGGCCCCGAGTCTTTCAAGACGGGTCGGACTTGAGAATCGTGTGATGCCAGTGTAGATCCCCGAGGTTGCCTCATAATCAATGTCTATAACGGGCTGTGTGCAGAACTCGAATCCTCTGCAATGTAAAGCTTTGGATGCAAAGTTGAGGCATCTGGAATTACGATCAACATAAAGTAGTGGAGCACCGTCGCTATGCAAGTCATGCTTAACCCACTACCAAAGCTTGACAGTCACCTTGGCCAATGAGGGCTTGGCGAACCACGGCCCGCAGGCCTTGTGGGGAAGCAGAGATTCGCGTCCTGCAAGTCATCGCCCGTGCATCCCATAAAAGATGCTGGTGATGACGACCGGCGATTACGCTTGCTCATGAGGCTCGGGGTCTCACAGTGATGAGTCGCAGAGCACCTCACTGGGTTACGTACTACCTGGGAGGCCATAGTACCGGGGAACAGGACCTATCGGAGTCTGATCCTGAGTTGGCCCCGTGTTGACGATCTGAGAGCTGAAGGGAGCATGCTTTTCTCCTGACTGAATTGGAGGTTGCGTAGCCCATGACTGCTGGTCAGGAATGCGACGTTCAACGGCCCTCCGAGAAAATTTTGTGAGTCTCTCTATAAGTACTTGGGCGTATAAGCACTCCCTCTTGGTCCTCAATGATCATTTCCAACAAAGGCGTACTCTCTTTTCTCTTTCCTATGATTGACAGCATCGCTCATTCAACCGAACTTTTGCCTCTTCTTCTTCTTCCAAGATCGATTAGACAACATGATGCTTAACTTTGTCACGTTGTGGTCACTCCAAAACAGTTTGGCTTCAACCTTGACTGTTCCCAACAAAAACATGAAACGCAGCATTGTGGGCGACGTTGTTCTCTACGCGTACGGCCAGAACGCCACAGACTGGCCTATTTCCTACGGGCTCAACGATAGTGAGAAGATTTGAGTAAGGAATCTGCGAATTGTCATAATGCTGAAACTATGTCCCAGGCAAGCTCTACGTTACGGCCAATCCTGAGGACACCTCAGCAAATCTTGCTCCCGTGAAATGGAGCCTGTGAGTTCACAGCCCCCGGTTTTCAAGTTCCTCGGGAATTACGCCTCCCATTCATGTCCGATGAAAAGTGGACTAAATTTGTTTCCTCAGTTCTGCGATCACCGACGACAATTGGATGGCCAACGCAACTCTGGCTAACGGTACTGACATCGGATCTCTCTACATCATGCATCAGGACCCTTTCAACTCTGTGGGGGTTTCTCCAGTAGCAACCATTAGTGAGATCAATGGCACCGTCACAGGCTTCGGTCTTTTCGCGACTCAGCTGGTCTATAATGACAACTCGAACTTGGAATCGCAGTTCTGGGCCACAACAACGAGTACAGATGGAATATACGCCTTAATGTGGAACGCAGACAGAGAGATGCAAGAGAATAGTTTTCCAGTGCTGCTCAAGTATGGTACTGCCACTTGAACGTCGGATTGATGGGCTCCGACGTAGCTGGCAACATCGAATGCTTGATACCGGGGATTTGCGCTGGATTGGCAGGATTGGTGGTGTCTTTCAGTAAAGCACGCATTGCACGAGGCCAGCGCTCCTATTCCAGTCCAAAATGAGGGACGCAGTTCCAAACCACTTCATCAAAGTAATATTGTTGCACGATCTGTATTTCTTTATTGGTCTGGTGTGTGGGTGTATACTTAGTTCAACTTTCTCACGTACTCAACTGGACCGACGTATCGATGTGTTCCCTTCAAAAAGTAATACACAATTGAGCCAACAACCACGATACCATATATAAGAACGTTCCAGTTCATAATATCAGCACCAGGGCTTGGCGACATTGGGAAGAAGGCGAAGATGAAGGCGGAGATCAGAAAAGCCTCAGATGCAATGTTCACGAACAATCCCCAGCGGCCCAAGCTGAAGTGGCTCGGAAGAAGCGGTGCGCCGGTCCATCGGCGCCAAATCATGCAGCCAATGGAGCATATATAGCTCGAGAGTAGTGCATTTGTGGAAAGTGATGTGATAGAGTTAAGGGCCGTGGCCGAGCCGATGTTGATGAGCGACAGTAGCGCAGAAGTGATGAACGTGACAACGATCGAATTCATCGGGAGATCGTTTCTCGAGACCCTTGCGAACCATGGTGAGAACGGCAGGCCCTCATCCCTGGCAAAGGCATACAGCTGCCTCGAGGCCGTGGCCACGATAGACAGGTTGGAGCTGACCAGCATCAGTAGTATGAATATGGACATTATTGTTGCCGAGATTGTCGACTTCGTGGAGTTATAGAAGAGCGCCATGAAGGGATAGCCTGTCGGTGATGCTAGGATATCTTCGACATTGGGTCCGATGCAGAAGGCAAACGTGATAATCATCACCCATCCTAGCAGGCCGTTAACTGCCGTCGTAAGGATCATTGACCGAGGAATCGTCTTTCTGGCTGCTTGCAGTTCTTCAGACTATAACATACTGTCAGTGGCTATGGCTTTATTCCATATGTTCAACTCTATCCCCAGATTGGGATGACCTTGTCACTGCTTTCCATACTCAAGGGGTAAAATTCTGGGTCTCTTGATTCGCGTGGGGATTCCTTATCCCACACAGATTGTGCAGCAGCCCATACTGTCCATATGAAAGCGAAGAAAGAGTTCAGCAGGGGTGAGACCGTACCATGTGTGCTGCGGCATCAGCGCCCAGCAAGGGCAATATGCCTGACGTGATCCCGGCAAGAGTAGAGATGCCTAGACTGCCCCAGCCTCCACCATCGTTGAACTGAGTGAAGACAGTGGCGTCAGATATATGGGGCGTCGTGGCCCAAAGTGTTACAAGGATGCCGATGAATGCCAGGAAGTGGATCGCCAACAATCCAGACTCGATTGTCGGGAGATGCCTTGCAAGGAATGTGTTGAAAAAGACTGAGAATGCAGCAACCGCTATCGTAAGTAATGTGCCGTGCCATCCTTCAGCAACATATGTCTCCGGGTGGTTGAGTGCGATGAGCCCCTGGACCATAGTACCAGCCATGAAAGAGGAGCTTGCACAGCCTCCCTGCCAGCCGAGGACACAAAGCCACCCCATGAGGTAACTGAGAAATTTCTGATATTTTCTTGGAGAGAACTCAGATATCCAGTGGTACTGCCCACCAGTCGTCGGTGCCCTGGCTGTTGTCAACAACGGATCCAAAGACAGAAGCGTGAGTTGAACTGGGGTTGTTGGAGCATTCCACTCACATCGATGCCATTTCGGCCATTGACGTATTAACAAGCATGAAGCCCATCCAGCAGATGAAGAAGATCCAAATGTAACCAGCGGTTCCGCCATTTATGAGACTGATGCTAGCGAGTCTGAACATAGTACAGTGAATTTCAGCGATGTCCAGAAATTAAGCGAGTGTGCTCTCCGTTCCAGATTTGCGGCGCACTTACGCCAGAGAGCACTCCCAAGATGCCACCAAGATCATAGAAAAGGCCCATATGGACAGGAAACGGAAGTTTCGCTTTTAATTCCAAGAAGTTAACAGTTGTACGAGTTTCTGAGGAGTCAGAACATACCCTGAGCTCCTGGATTTTGCCCATGCGGAACATATCAGCCCGATCATCAGCAGTTCCAGTCTTTTCGTCGACATTTTCGCTGCCAGAATCTTGATGGATTGACTCCACTTTATCAGTACCAATCACCTTCTCTTGTGTATCCATGTTATCGGTTGTGATGCACCGCCGCTGTTGGTGTCTGTTTGAGGTACAGATTTGAAAAGTGGGAGGAACGGTTGGTTTTTGGAGGACATGACACGGAGACAGAAGAAGTATTCGCAGGGGGGACTACTGCATACCTAGGTAAGATCGTGCCACTGCAGTGCAACGGTGGTCTTATCGAGAGGGTTTTCTCGAAAAAGGGCAACTTTCTGTCCTAGTTGCATCTGATCATGCAAGGGAACCTGACTGTGTCACATTCAATCCGATCCCACCAATGAACCTGTCTCGATTGAATGGGTATCCGCAGCCAGAAATTACCTGGTACACTTTACAGTTTTGCCACAGCACTAATATCTGACATGCTTGAAATGCCCCAAAATTCCATTGGATAATGGTTTTCATCTGGTCTTGATGTGAGGTAATCCAATCGACATTGTGCATTGGAACGACCGGTACCGAGAAAGAAATTCAGGTCGAACAACTGTCTAGTTAGGAGATAGCACCGGGATTACATAGGTTTCTGGCATCAACCTCTTACTGCTTGCGCCACTTATACCGTGCAGAAAAGCATGAATACTCGATGACTTATGCAAGCAGCAGCACCTGGGCACATCGAGACCTACCAAGCTTCAAACTCGAATTTAAATTACCCATTCCAGTGACCTCACTGAATAGCAAACCCTCACCAGACCTTCGTTGCTGCCCAATGTGAAGACATTCTGGTATGAAAAAGCTACAATCAGAGCAAAAGAAAGATTCAAATCAAATCAGTTCCGGTTGTGTTTAATTTTGATCTGTCGAGACTCTCCAAGTTGTGCAAACTCCCGGGATGGAATGCCAATATGAGGGAGAGGAATGACACCACGAGCATTTCAGGTCGTATCGAACAGTGTCAATACAGCTGGATATGAAGTGCGGGTTGGTCAAAGGCTTCGTCCGAGAACCCCCCCCCCCCGGTCCATTTCCTCTTTGCACTGAATGCTTGAATTTGGCAATCACAAAGCTTAGCTGAGGCAAGATCTCTGGGCATGCTCAATGCCACGACGCGTAACAGCATTAGCGCCTTGCCCAGCGCTAACCATTTGCTTCAACAGCTACCTCATGAAGAAACGTTAGCTCTATTCTGCATTTTGTTCCGGGACTAAGGGGCAGCATGACACTATTATTATTTTCAAGATAACCAGTAGGATAAAGACTGAAAATACTCCGTGGGCTGCAGCACGCGTTAAACCGTTGGTCCTGTTTCATCGTCTATCTCATCCGGCCAGAAAAACATGAGATATTGGATCGAGGGGGCTCAAGGCTCTAAGAGAGGATCAAGAAGAAGGGTAATGAAATTCTAGGTGGTGGACTGACAAAAGAAAGACTGACTTATCTCATAATGATTCAATAGGGGAAAGGTGCATTGCTATTGGGCAGTAATCGCCAAGTCAATGGGGATGGATGGTATAAGTATGTATTTGTTTACGTACAATAACTAAAAGCACATCGCGAGCCGAAGTTTCCCCGGCCAAGTCGTGACGAAGGACGCGACTAATGGTTTCATAAGGACTAAATTAGTGGGTCATCTAGCATAAGAGATCCCAAGACAGCGCATTCCTGACCGAAACCCAGCAAGCGTTGAATAAACCCAAGAGGGGTGCTTGTCACTAAGAACTGGTTGGATGGGCAAGGTTCTGATGGCCATCGCAAACATCCATCTCTCCAGTCAGTGACGGCAACCCAGGTTGCGTGCTGTCGGATGGGAGTACTGGACTAAGAGACATTCCAAAGCCGTTCGTGCAATAGGCTCAGGCTCACGCCCAAGACAACTCTGTCGCGTCTTCGATCTCTTTAGTTACCTTGTTTATTTATTCACGGTACTCCGTTTATTTTCTTTGGCTATCGGCTCTTATGGAGTCGTTGGCGCCTCATTTACCCTTCAGCTGCTCGAATTCCTTCGGCTTGGCTGACCCATGATCGCATTTAAAGTTCGCTAGGATCTATGTACTGTTTGCTAAAGCCCTTGTTGCTCGACCCCCACGGTCAACCCATGTGGCCATAGTCTAATGTCGGGGAGCAGGGTGATGCAAGCCGGACTCGAAACCAATGAGCGGAGGTGCTTTTTGCCTTCGAATTATGGAGAGTCTATAGATAGGGGACCGGTTTCCAGGCGAGTTCGACTCGAACTACCGTAGGCCAAGGACTCCGCTAGGAGTACAAGTGGCTCGGCCTCAGCGCAATGTGAGCTCGCTATGGAATGCCAACCTCGGTGTGGAGCGGTCGTCGGTGGTGTTCGGTGCTGCCGCCGAGGCTTACAGGCGGCATCCAGGCTTGTCCTTATCTGGTGTGGGTGGGCTATTCACAATGTTCTGGAAACCCAGCTATCTGGGGATGTCGTCCGGGGAAGCCTGGTGGTCGGCCTTGGTATTGCGGGGGAGACTCTGGGGTAGCACGATGTATCTAGGCACAAGAAGGTATAGTTCTGCGCTATCCCACGTAAAACCAAGACATTCCAAGCCACGACACCGGTCAAGAACCTCAAGATGGGTAGTTTCGTCTCGGCGAGGCTTGGAATGCTGGTCAAGGCTGTAGGAAGGCGGCCCACCGGAACTATATAAGAGACTCTGACGAGTCTCGCTGGAAGACCACTCCACGCACCCACCGCGATCTCCTAAAGCACTTCGTATATTGTTCTGTGCTGCCAAGAATCATGGCTTCCATCAGTCGTCCGCCAGCACATGGCACAACCGCCGCAAGCGAGGAGAAACCAGGCTCTAACTATATTGAACATGTCGACACCCATGACCTTGACATCCCTCTAGAGAAGGTACAAGCGGACGCGAAGCTGGATGAGTTCGGAGCTCGCAGCAAGACGAACCCAGCAGAAATCGCTCTGGTGAAGAAACTCGACCGCACCATTCTTGTAAGTCTCTACAAGTTTTAACACGGTCTTGGTCGCTAATTCGAACTTCAACAGCCTCAACTCTGGATCATGTATTTGTAAGGCGTCCACCATGTGATTCGCTGCAACGAAGACAAGGTTGTTGACTCATATCACAGCTTCAATTTCCTCGACCGAAATGCTCTCGTCAACGCGAAACTCAATTCACTAGACGATGACCTCAGTCTCCGGGGTACGCAGTACAACACGTTGATCTCTATCCTGTTTGTGGGCTACATTGCCGGGCAAATTCCTTCAAACATGATCCTAAATCGTGTGAGACCTTCGTGGTATCTGGGTGGTATGTCTCCTCCTTTTCCCACTCTACACCAGCTGACTTGTGACAGGCTTTTGCATGGCTTGGTCGATTGTCTGTCTGTTGACCTTTTTGGCCAACGACTTTGGGAGCATGCTGGCGTGCCGGTTCCTTCTCGGTGTTACTGAGGCACCTGTGAGGACTCCAGCTTCCACGATACTTGCACGTGGAGACATGTTAGCTGACAAGAAAAGTTTTACCCGGGTGCTCTCTTCCTGCTGTCACTTTTCTACACCAAGAAAGAGATCGCGACTAGGATGGCCATCTTCTACACTGGTAATATGATTGCCTCGAGCTTCGCTGGCCTGATTGCCGCAGGTGTCTTTGCTGGGCTCGATGGTGCCCATGGCCTTGCTGGATGGCGCTGGTATGTTGGCATCGCCTACCTTTCTCCGGCCAGACCACTGATATTGTTGACCGAGCAGGCTCTTTATTATCCAGGGTGCACTATCAATCGGCGTCGCAGCCCTCTCCTTCTACTTGCTCCCAGATCATCCTTTGCAGACTCGCTGGCTCAACGAGATGGAGAGACAGCTGGCCCATCAGCGCATCGCCGCCGACACCACGCAGCGTGAGGAAGCCACCAGCGTATGGGTCGGCCTTCGTCAGGCCCTCGCCGACTGGCGCACTTGGGTTTTCTGCCTCATGTACAACACACACATCTCGTCCGTCAGCTTCCAGAGCTTCCTGCCCACGGTGGTCCGCACGCTTGGGTACAACACCACGACTACGCTCGCCCTTACCTGCCCACCATACCTCCTCGCGGCCGTCATGGCAATTGTAATGTCCTACACGTCTGGACGCTACAACGAGCGCACCTGGCACATCACCATCTGCAAGTGCATAATTATTGCCGGGTTCATCATTCCGGCGGTCACCACGAACATTGCCGCCCGCTTCGTCGCAATTTTCATATTCGTCACCTTCTCGTTCGGCATCAACAACATCATGCTTGGCTGGACCAGCGTGACGCTCGGCCAGACGCCCGAGAAGAAGGCGGTCGCACTCGCGCTGTGCAATTCGCTGGGGAACATGTCGAGTATATACACGCCGTATCTGTGGCCCAGCTCGGACAATCCGAGGTTTCTGAAGGCGTGGATGGCGAGCATCTCGTTCTCGGCGGTGGCGGTCATGGCTGTGTGGGCCATGAGACTCAGCCTGCAGCACAAGAACAAGAAGCTGAGGCAGACGGCCCCAGAGACTATGGTCTTCTACGTTTACTAGAAGCCTGCGTTGCCGGGGCCGCGGGTGGAGACAAGCTTCAGATCTGCAAAGATCTTCCGCAGGACAAACTCGGGATTATATATGAGTAGTAGCCGATGTAGATTAGCTTGCCGATATACGCACCTCGTAATGCACCTCTTGATGGGGTCCGGCTACTTTTGCTACTTGATATTGTGAGTTGTACTACCTAGTCATCTGACGGCACTCGGTGGCGTTGTCACAGTTTGGGTTCAACCAGTAGTTTCGGCTGTTTGGCCCCCTAATAAACTCGGAAAATGTCCCATGGAGCCGAGCGAAATCGCAATGTCGCGTGAGCCACCGGGCAAGCCGGTGACAGTTCGCGGTACGTCATGTCGGATCAACACTGTCAGTGCCCATTGGGCGCTACCCTCGAGGCGACTTTTTGCGAGATGTGCAGCTAAGGCGATTGGCGCCTCTGATTGCTCAGCGCCAACTGGCCGGCCTGGCCAATGGCGTGCATCTGCGACGGGCCAAATCTCGTGGAGCCAAATGCGAGGGCGGCGCGTAGAGGCCCTATTGGACAGGGGCGCACTGATGATGATGACCAGCCCTGGCAGCCCTCGCAGCCCTCGCAGCCCCTGGCCCCTGGGCGACCGGCCTCCCACCGCGCAGGTCCAGCTCCTGGTCGTGTTCGTGGTCCACAACCGCGGGTGTGGCCATCTTGATTTGTTTGATCATGTTTCTTTTTATATCAAACGGGGGGAGGGGGGGCTCTTGGGGCCGAGCTTACCCTCATCTCGAATTCAAGTTCCTGTCCCCCCCCCTCGAGTTGCCCTATGCTTGTGTCTTGTTCTGTTTCCCCGTGGCATTTCCCCGTTCTACTAGTATTCTAAGCCTTAATTTCTCAACCGCTGCTGTGTCTATCAATACTCACCGCCTGCATGCATCCCTGGTATAGTGCTTTGCTTCTTTAATCAATATTCGTCCAAAGCAAGCAACCTCGCACCGCGGGCCATTTCACCGGCGGTTACGAAGCGCTGCAGATTCATGACATACCGCCGTGCAGACATGGATCTCCGATCTCTATACGCGGGTTCCCCACGCTCTTTATCCCACAACACCAGGACGGAAGCAGGCGAGAGACAAAGGACATACGCTATCCCCGATAATTCATACCCGGAGTCCATGACATGTTCCGTGTCCACGCTATCGTCTCATTCAGCGAGCCCCGCTCCTTCGCTTGACGGCTCGACGTCTCCCGTGTTTGATACTGCAGACTATAGCGACCCGTCCTTTGTCAACACGGGTACCATGTTCAATACCGAGGCAGCTCTTGAAGCCAAATACCAGCATGACGCGGAGAAAACGTCTGAGATAAAAACTATTCACGCTCGACTTCCTGCGGAGAGACCACAGAGCCTTGGCCTGCCCCTTCGGATGCGGGACGGTGGTACCGGGCCGGACACAAAGAAGACTCTCAAGAGGTCGACTACGCACCCTGTCAGGGCGTCGACAGTCAGCTCGAGGCAGGCCCACCAGGCCTTTGAGTGAGTGACCCCCAATCGTACACCATATGTCCTTGACCCATGCGCGAAATAGTGCATTGACATGCAAACGCCCAATTAGCCTGATGGCACCACCACCAGGGAGAAGAAAGAACGGCTTGGCTAAGACGGACCTCTCATGGGATAGTTACACCAGCGATACAGTCGACGCCAACCCCAGCGCCGCACTTACTTCAAGGATTGCAGCGTCAATTATCCGCGAGGGCTACGGCGCCAGGGCAGCCAAGACCACCTTGCCGCTGAAGGTTCAGGATGCCGCCCAGAGGAGCCTTCAGGAGGTGTCGACTCCTGTCCAGAAAGAGAATCCGCCATGGTCTCTATCACAGTATCGGACCGGGGCGCCGAAGCCGTACACAGCGGACTCGGAAACGCAGTCCAGGACGTCCGAGCAGCTCTCAGATCTCGAAGTTCCTACCGGTCATTTCAGGTATGGCGTCAGCAGCGGTGACGATGAAGACCCTTTCGCATACGATAATTCCAAGGATGCCTGTCAAAAGCTCTTCGGATTCAGAAACGGCGGCCTGCGGGTAGGAGGAGGGAATCTCAGCTCACTGAGGCCGTATTCGTGTCCTTTTCGGAAGAGAAACCCGGTCATTTTCAATGTTCGAGACCACGAGCATTGCGCCAAGAGGCCTTTCTTTGGCATACAGGAGCTCAAGTACGTCATAAACTGGCTCGCAAGCACGTACGGACTTGGACTGACGTGAAGGCAGGCATCACATTAGAGCTCATCACAAAGCGTGTGTGCCAGCCCATTCTTGCCCACGATGCAAGGCGGGCTTCCACAACTCAGTTGACCTGTCTAAACATCTGATGGTGCCGGTAGAACAGATGTGCGATCCCAAGGCCGCGGCCTCGGATCATGTGGTTGAGGACGGGATCACCGAAGAGATGGATCGCATTCTTGCCGACCCGACCCCTAGACGAAGCGCACAGTCCTGGGAACAAATCTGGAAGCTGCTGTTCCCGCAAGATGCGTCCGCTTTGGACTCAGGTAAGTCTCGACAACTGCTTCACACACGCGATTAATATCGATCAGGGTAGCTGACCTGAGGCCCAGAATATCTCCCGGTGGTCGAGATGGTCGAGATGGAGCAGAAGCTGGATGACAGCCAAGCCGAGCTCAGGGCGGACCTAAGCGAGAGCCTGCGAAGGCTCATGCCGGAACAGCCCGAGGACGTGTGCTTCTTCTTGGCCGGCCAGTTCCAGCTCGTCTTCGACCAGCACAGAGCAAAGGTCAACAGGAAGTGTCGGACCAGCGCCAGTGGGGATAGCGTTCCGGCCAGCGCGTCCGATAAGACCAAGAGCGATTCCTCGCGCATGTCGCGGTTCTCTATGCGCAACTTTGACAGCACCGCTCTCAGGGCCTCGGCCATCCACGGCAGGAGTGCAAGCCAGCTATCGTCACCAAGGGCCCACGGCCGGCGGCAGTCGAAGGCTCAGGCGCAGGCGCAGCAGGCCCCGCCGAGGACGACGGTCTCGCCGGCCAGCACGTCATCATCGGTGTACTCACAAGACCATGCCCCCGCGCCTTCGAACAGGTCCAGGACGACAACCCGCTCGAGCATATTCAGCATGAGCGGCGGCATGCAGGTCGAGAGCCCGCGCCTCCCGTTCAGGGACTGGGTCCAGGGCGTCAGCTTCAACGCCGCCGACGGCGACGACGACAAGAACTACCAGCGCGACTCCGGGCTCGCAATGGAGCAATGCGAGGCTTGCCAGGCGGACCCCTGCCAGTGCGACGGCTACAACGGCTACGCGGACCAGCTGTCCGCGTTCATGACCACCCCGGCACCCGACTCGCAGCAGCCTGCCTCTGACCTGGCATCTTACCCGGCGGTGGACCAGGCGGGCGAAGACGACGGGGAGGACTGGGCTGCGCAGTACGGTAACCAGTCCGAGACCCCCGGCGCACCGGAATCTGGCCCGAGGTTGCAGATGAAGGACAGCAGGAAGGCGCTTGATTCCCACAGTGACCAGGCGGATAGACTGGCACCGGCGGATGGACAGGCCGAGCAGGAATTTATCTAAATCTCCTGCCTGAGTAGCTCAACGAAGAGCCTTCCTTCTATTGCACTTGGTGTACATAGCCAGCACGGTTGCTTTACCATATAATTCGGCAGCCTGCGACTCGGGGACTGCGGATTGCATCTTGGAGCATCGAACAGCATTACCAGCGACATGTTGTGTCTTGATATATGAGACTATACGGGTCTCAAATACATAATACTCACCATATACTGGGCTATTGAACATGTGATCCTCTCGCTGCACAGTATATAGACATCGCGATAGGTTGGGGTGACAGGAAGAACCTCGGAACTCCAAGCTATGCATCAAATCTATTTGTCACTCCAGGGCTAGCGACTGAGCATGATGTGCATACTTAGGTCAGACGTGGCATTCGTGGTACGGCCAAATGCGGCGACAGACATATGACCAACCTCAGCACATGAGGACGGCAGTGGTCTGCAACGAAGGAATTTCCACGGAGTTGTGCCTGAGCAGTAATCAAATAGTTATCCACCTGAATTTGGTGCAAAGTCTCCCTCGCCTCCGTCCTATCGCCACTAATCTGATAATTGTGAGACAGCATCAGGTGCTTCGTAACCATACTCGTCGGCGAACTGGGCGTAGAAAGCGCAGATGCCACGATGGATATGCCCAGAGTCCTCGTAGTCAACCCCTTGGAAGTTCATAGCCTCCATCTCCCAGAAATAGGCCTCATTGATCTCGAAGAGGCGCTCAACCACTGGAACCGGCGGCTTCTGGTTGTTCTTGAAGAAGGCTATCGCGATAGCAAGCTTGAGGATCGCGGCGCCGCCCTTCTTCTTGACCCTCTTCAGCCCGGCCGGGTTCTCGAGGTCTATCGTCTGCGACGTCGTCATCTGCGACCATGTCCCATGCGAGCTCAGCAGCTGCGGGTCCGATGTCTGCGACCCCGCTGCCTGTGACTCGGCCCTGTGCAGCTCCGCGAGTTTCTTTTCAGACGCCGGCGGAGGTGAGAACAGGTGAGCGAGTTTGTCTGCGTAGGCGGGATGCCCTAGTAGCTGGTAATCATAGAGCCGCAGCAAGTCCTCGAAGCGCTCCATTATGATGGGGACCGGGAGGCGCTGGAGGCGAATGCTCTCGGTGACAGCCTCCCGGTATGACACCATCTTGCCCAGGGCGTCATCCAACCCGAGGTTCTGCGGCCGGATTACGGTGTCGTAGTATTTCCGCTGCAGGTATGCGATCACGGCAGCGACTGAGCGCGATCGGCCCGACTTGCAGTGGACTAGGATGTTGCGGCCCTCCTTCAGATTCGTTGAAAGAAACTCGTTTGTCTGGTCAAAGTATTCCATGAGATCTGCGTTGGCCTCGTCGGCGAGGGGCACCATTAAATGATGCTTGACTGAGCATGGCGAGCTGGTGTCCGAAAAGCGCCGAAGCGCGTACGAGGGGTCCGTGGGATGCCATGCGAGTAGATCCTTGGGGTGAATGCTGATTGCAGCAGAGATGTCATGCTCGCGGAGGGTGTCGTCGTTGAGGGCATGGTTCATGCCCCCCAGGAAGACGCGGCCCGGGCCGTCCAAGTCTTCATGACTGACCAGAGACAGGGAGTCGGTGTTGTTTGCAACCCATGTCCTGATCTCCGCCCATATCAGATCCTTCAGGAAGCTGAGACTGGGGGCACTATGAAGCGTGTCGAGGGCGTCGTAGCTCTTGAAGCACGACTCGGCATCCGGGGCACCGCTCTCTGCGAACAGATCAAGCCACGCGGTGGAGACGGAACCTGACATGGTGGAGGGTGGGCTTGGGTATGATGTCATCTACAAGTTCTGAAAGAATTCACACAAGCGAGGCCAGGCTCCAGGGAGCACCGCGGGTCCCGAAGTCTAGTGTAGAGCTTGCGGAGAGAGCACTGAGGAGTCGTCAAAGGTGACTCGTTGGCCGTCTCTGACTGGCAAAAAAGCTGGCGTTGGTAAACACACAGTGAAACGGCCTTGACCTAACCGAATCAGGTAGAGCACCCTTGTCAGTCTTCCGTATGGGGATCCTGGCAACGTTGTCTCCGTGCAACAACACCTCACAATGCTACTCTCAGTATCCGAGTTCCGAGAAGCAACGTCGGGCCGATCAGCCTGATATCCAAGAAACACAGGTTACTGTGTGGAATTAGCGCCGCATGGAATGGCACCAGACATGATTTCAACATTGAAGCTCAAGGCAGGCGTGCCATGCCATCTGATATCCAATCCTCTTCCGCGACAGCAGCCTGACTCAATCAATCGGCTCTCAGGGCATCTCACCGGAATGACACGGCATGTCAGATCTCACCAAGTCGGCCGGTAGACCTGGTCACTATCAAGTTGATGGCAGCAACATGTGGCCGTTATCATGTGAACCTCTTGATAGAAAACCTGGGGTAACATTTGCTGCGTGCCAAGAACAGCCAAGCCCGCAAATATTGATCTGCACGTCCAGAGTGCAGAATTGCAACCACTCGCGGCCTGCATATGCCAGATATTGATGATCAGGATAGGCAGGAAGATCGCATTTACTATCTTTGCGATCAGAGCCTGGCCAGCCTAGATTGCGAGACGCTGGCCTAAGACCGCATCCTGTCGATAGTCTCGACTTTGGTTAGCCAGCACACCAACTACCTGCATGACAGACTCTGCTGACAACTCCTCCACACCCTCTTCTCTTGCCTTGCCTTGCGTATGGTGGTTTTGGCTACCTCGAAATTATCGTCGCCAATTCCATTCGACGAATTCCTCTTATCTCTTCGTTTGCGGAAGGCGACTATGCAATCATGGTGTGCCTGACCTGTAGTAGACTTGGGCATGCAGTGTAACTATTGTTGAATTCAGATATCGTCTGTGCGAGTTGCATTCTTCCAACTTCCAAGAAGAATGATAAGACGCTTGTATGCGAAGTCGCTTGTATGCGAAGTCATCAATCCTCCTTCCCAATTGCTTCTACGGCGCAGCTTGGGAGTCCTGGTGTCCCTGACACTTGATGGCGCGATTGTGTAGTGCCCTCCGTAAAGGGAAGGAGAATGAACTGTCGAGATCGTACCTAATTTATATAGACATGTTTCTCGCGATTGGAGGTCCCTATAAAGAGATCTCGAGGGCCATGAGAGTTCTTTCAGTATTCCCACCTCCACTTCACCCCTCACGAACGGCGACATCTCTGGAGAAACACTGATCAGCTGGACCCGCTCCGATATTATTTCAGGTACTCATAAACCCTCATCAAGATGAAGACCGCAGCTATTCTGTCTGTGTTGCCCTTGGCACTGGCACTCCGTGCTCAAAAGCGCTCCGGCGAGCCTGCCCCTCTCCTGACGCCCCAGAATGTCGAGGCTCTCCTTGAGGAAAAGTACATTGTCAAAATGAAGGATGATGTCGCCCAAGACTCCATTGACTATGCCAGCGAGCTCTTCGAGGGTGATGCCTACGCGAAGTGGGATGCGGACAAGCAGTTCAAGGGCTTCGCAGCCAAGATTTCCCCAGAGGCTCTTGACGCCCTTGCGGAGCTGGAAGACGTAAGTCACAGAGACTCGAGGTCGGCCTCGGGCAAGAGCAGGCTCACTGATACTGGTGCTTTCTGCTAGGTCGAGTACATTGAGCAGGATGCTATCATCAAGATCGACTATGTCCCTGAGGAGGTATCCACCACTCAGACAGCCAAGCGCGCGCTCACCAGCACCACTGCCTCCTCTTGGGGGCTTGGGCGTATCTCGCACAAAGCTCGCACCACGAGCACCTACGTCTACGATACCTCCGCCGGCAGCGGAACGTGCGCCTATGTCATCGACACCGGAATCCTCACCACTCACTCCGTAAGCTCCTGTCCCACCAATGTCGGTCCGTCTTGGCGATATAGAGGCTGATCACTATCTCTACTATAGCAATTCGGTGGCCGGGCATCATTCCTTGCCAACTATGCCGACTCTAGCAACTCAGACGGAAACGGCCATGGGACGCACGTCGCTGGTACTATCGGCGGCAGCACCTACGGCGTCGCAAGGTCCACCACCCTGTACGCGGTCAAGGTCCTCGACTCCAGCGGATCCGGCACCAACTCGGGTGTCATCTCCGGCATCAACTTCGTAGCCACGGACGCCCCAAAGCGCTCGTGCTCGTCCGTGGCAAACATGTCGCTCGGCGGCAGCAAGTCCACCGCCGTCAACTCGGCCGCCGCGGCCCTTGTCCGGGCCGGCGTCTTCCTCGCCGTCGCCGCCGGGAACAGCGCTGCCAACGCGGCCAATTACTCCCCGGCCTCCGAGACGACGGCCTGCACGGTCGGCGCGACCACCAGCACTGACACCCTCGCGTCCTACTCCAACTACGGCTCGACCGTGGACATCCTCGCCCCCGGAAGCAGCATCGTGAGCTCCTACATCGGGAGCAGCAGCGCCACTGTAAGTCAAACCTCCTGGAAGCGGTCTATTGATGGCGCGTCGCTGATTTCCCATCCACCCATAGGCTACTCTGTCGGGAACCTCCATGGCTTCCCCTCACGTCGCCGGCCTGGGTGCTTACTTCCTCGCCCTGCAGGGGCCCCTGACCCCGGCTGCGCTGTGCACTTACATCCGCAACAACGCCAACTCGGGCGTCATCACCGGTCTGCCCTCGGGCACGCCGAACCTGCTCGCGTACAACGGTGCTGCCTGAGCAGATTGCCTCCTTGAACATCTAGGCTTCAGTCTGTTGGCTTGGATTTCAGCAAAGCATATGCCTAGTGGATGTCAGGAAATTTCGTTCATGCAGTGGTGCTGCAATTTATTCAGCGGGCGAAACATGGCATGTGCCTCGGGAGTGACTGAGGAAACTAGATTGAATATAAACATCCATAGCATGCAAACAATGCGATTAAGCAATTGCTTTTCCATCTATTCACTGTTTCTTTTGGAAAGTGCCCAAACTGATGACAGCCTCTCCCTTCCAAACACTAGTTAAACAAGGACAGCTAGCCGCCGTTGAGCAAATCTTTCGTAAAATCTGATGCACTAAGATGCTCAGAGATTTTGAAGGTCATATCGACGGGAAGACCTCGAGAAATTCATCTAGCTTGAGTCCTCATTCCGGCGAGAGTCCCGCATGACTAACAGTTTTGTCGAAATCGATGGGTAATGGTCAGGGAAATCATCACATACTAACCAGTTGTCTCTGCGAATGTCCATTAAGCAAATGCATGAGACGAGGGCATATCATTGAAGCTTTATGAATGAATTGATATCATAGTTTCCCGGCACGGTTTTGCCAGCGTGATTTACTATGCGAACATGTATCACTATGCTATAAAACTGAATAACTCATCAGACCTTCGCGGCGCCCTTCTCAACGTGATCTGCCTGAGAAGCCCCGGCCTCCTCGGCCTTCTCATTATAAGCCGCATCAAGCTCATCAGCATCCTTGTTGCCGTGCAGCCCGATCTTGTACCAGGGCAGGGCAAACAGGCGGTCCATGCTCTCGAGGGTCCGACCGGACGTCTCGGGGACAAAGAACCAGACCCAGGCGCCACCGGCTATGGTCACGGCGGCGAAACACCAGAAGGTGCCGGCCGGGGAGATACCGCCCTTGGCAACGGGCAGCAGCATGTTGGGCAGGGCGCGTGAGTTGCCGTACTGGTTGGCAAAGTGCGCGGTCATGGCGATGGACGTGGCCAGGGCACGGATGCGCAGCGGGAACAACTCAGCCGTGAGGAGGTACTGCATCGAGTTCCAACCTGAAAGACAAAACATTAGCACAACTCCTTCTGGAAATTTGAAAGTAAGTATATTTACCTAGTGCCCAGCCGAATCCTGACAGGTAGATCATGAAGATGGCGCCCTTTGACGGCCCCGTCTCGCTGGCAGTCAGCGCGTAGTCGTCGACCTGGCCCAGCTCGGGGACGCCTGTCAGGAAACCTGCCACGTATATCATGGCAGTAGCCTGC
The DNA here is from genome assembly GCA_001447215.1 of Diaporthe aspalathi. NCBI lineage: Eukaryota > Fungi > Ascomycota > Sordariomycetes > Diaporthales > Diaporthaceae > Diaporthe > Diaporthe aspalathi. The sequence continues at coordinate 19,705 of LJJS01000661.1, forward strand.
AGGGTGATTCCGAGGAGCAGCGAGCGCTTGCGACCGATAACGTCGACCAGGAAGAGGGCGCAGCCGATGGCAGCAACGAGCTTGACAATGCCAAAGACGGCGGTGACTAGAAGTGACTCGTTGGTGCCGGTGATGCCCATGAGCGCAAACAGATCTGGGGCATAAAGCGTGATAGAGCCTGCGCCGCTCCATTGACTCATGAGCTGGGCGCCAATGGCCAGGTAGAACCTGTACAGGTTCGACGGGATGAAGAGAAGCTCCTTGATCATGCCCCAGAAGGTGGTGCCCTTGGTGGCCTCCATCTCCTCGTGGTGCTGGATGGTGATGGCCGCGATCTCTTCGGCGACGTAAGGATGATCAGGGGGCAGATGGCGGATTCGTGACATGTTGTGAAGAGCCTGCTCCCCCTTGTTCTGCTTGATGAGGAAGCGAGGCGACTCGTACTGAAGGAAGGTCAGGAAGAAGCTGAGGCCGGCGAAGATGATGTGCACGCTGGTGGGCACCAGCCAACGGGCGTGAGTGGTGTCGCCGATATTGATCTCGCATCCGTAGTTTGCGAAGTAGGCGAGTACGATGCCAAGGTAGACGAAACCTGTAAAGATACAAGTGCATAGACCTCGGATCGGGGCCGGGGCAATCTCAGCAATGTAGACAGGGCCGACTACTGGCGTTTGCCCAACACCGAGCCCCGCAATGAAGCGGCCGGCGTAGATAAGACCCAGGCTTCCGTTGTTACCCATGAACATGGCGATTCCGACAACCCAAAACGTGCAGAGCACGCGAGTAGCCCAGATACGGCCGATGCGATCCGCAATCACGAATGCAAACAGCGCTCCCCCCACAGAGCCAATCTGGACCATCGCTGACACATTGGCCTTGATGTTGGCCTGTGCGACCTCATCGTAGGAGTCGTAGTTGATTGTGGCCTGGAAATCCTTGGAATTAAACGCCCCATTTATGAGTCCTTCGTCCACTCCTCTTGCCGCCCCGAGGAGGCCGAAGGAGAAGACGGAGAACCACAGGCGCCAGTTGAAAACCTCCTTGGGCAAGCCGAGGTTCTTGAGCCGGAAAACGTTGACGGGCTTCTTGACACCACCAGCCATTTTGACGTCTTGTCGCCCAGCGTGTCGCCGAGAAGAGTGGCGTGCAGAGTGGCTGACTTGGCGGGACAGCTAAGAAGACGGGAGGGTGGGCGGGAGAGGGCTTGGGGAGCTTGGAAGTCTTGGTGGATGGCTGGGCAGGTCGGGACGAGGATCGAGAGGGTCTTATATTCCCTTGGCCACACCAACGACGGGAGCCTCTTCACCTGAGGGGCAGGCAGGACACACACTTATGGGCTGTGCTACAGGAACCCCTGCGTCAAAACCAAAGTCCATTTTGGCGCATTGGGATAAGAAATGGCCAATCCACGAGGTCCAAGGATGGATGGAACCACTTCACGTCCCTCCCCGAGCCCGGAAGGCAAAGCGGTCAACTCAGCAAGATCGAGCGGAAGTGGGTTACCCCGTCCTCCCCCTCTCCCGCCGAGCAAAGTCGAGGTCTTGGACTTATTAATATATATGTCATTGCAAAGGGCCCGTGGTACTCGTACCGACATTATAATCATGGTTCACGGCCTAACAAGTTTGTCTACGTAGGCCAAACGATTCAGCTAGGTGGAGAGGCCTGGCGGCACGGCTTGCCATGTACAGTCCTGTCGAGGGGGGTTGGGCGAACGGATATTAATCCGTCGGATTACCACAAAGGGCCAACCCTGCCGAGGTAAACACGGCTAGGACGAGTGCAGAAACCTGGCGAGGAAATACCCACCTCCTGCGCCGGGGACGCTGACCGTGTCGTTGTCGACGTCGGAAGAGGGCCACCTCAGGCCATTTCCAAGCCTCCCCCGCGTTGGGACCCCAGGCCATCCCCTGTCGCCTGCTGTCGGGGGGCGGCACAGGCTTCGGCCCTACTTGCCCACGGCGTATAAGGATCGATCTAGCGAAGGGTTGTTGGTGGTAAGAATCACTGTGAGTGGCCAACGAGTGGGCTGCCGGAACGCAGTTGGCGGGGCTAATACCGACGAGGATCTGAGGACAGCGAGTGCCGGAGATCAGCCATCTCTCCTGCAGTGTCGGGGGCGGGTAGTCTCCTTCTGGTAATCACGAGCGGCGACTAACATGCTGGCTGGGCCAATGCTGTAATCATGGCGGCGCGATCTTATGCAGGGCGTACTCCTATTTGTACTCGGATCCTGGCCAGGCAGAGCGAGCTCTGGCGACTTCGCGAATGGTATCTTTCGTAGGGCAGCAGCAGGTCGAGCAACGCACGGCGTCCCGGCATGCTATTTGAGAGTTGCAGTGAGGTCGAGCGCCGTTGCATTCGCGTGGGCTGCCACGCAGCAGGGCAGAGTGGGACGGACAGGCTGGACCCATGACAGAGCTGGCCAGAACCGACTCGAGCGAGGTCTCCAGCAGAAAGGGTCGTTCAACTGAAGTCTTGCTGCGCCAAGAGGCCAGGGCCCGGTTCTCATTGGGCCTGCGCGCACGCGAGGGCTTGGTCAGGCGCACCCAACACCTCGGAACACTTGCGGGGTCCCCAGACTGCCAGATTCTCTTGAGCTTCTCTGCCCACGCAGCCAAGAAACAGCCAAGACCGACATCCTGACAAGGGGGGAAGCCAACGGACTGACGCCAATTTCAAAGGGGCGACTGTTCCCGACGGCTGTCCGAGGTCGCTCGAGCTCTTGTTGAGGTTGATATTCCGAGCAGCAGCCAACGCACGCATCATGCTTCGTGTCGCGGAAAATTGCGGGATAATTTCGGCCAGGCAGTGTGCATTGTGCAGTACTAGTGCGTCCCGGTTGTGAAGTGAGCCGTGGGTTGACATGGCTGACATGGCTGACATGGCTGACTGGGCAGAACCGACGAGTAACAATTCCTGGGAGCGCTGCTGTTGATCATTAGTAATCCAGTCGCATCCTGCGGTTCGTGGGGGTTAGTGCAGACGCTCGCTGGTGCTGGTGCCGGGGCCACCAACAGGAGGGCCCAGGCACACCCAGGGCAACACGAGTGGGACACAACTCTTCATTGCCCCACGGGGAAAAAGCTTTCGACCGCCAAGCAATCAAGATGTGGATCAAGGTTATCACGAGGTTCCTCTGTTAATTCGACAGGAAACACCGGGTCTGGTGCGAGCTGGTTGGAAAGCTTAATCCTGGCGCGTAAGAAGCTCTTCCCAGTATTACCTCACCGAAACTGCCCGGTACTTTACTTACATTCAAAGTTGGCTCTCACTGGGCTTGCGTGGCGGCGGAAGTGATCACCGCCGACTTGCCGAACTGCGTGCATGGCTGCGTGCTCAGGCTGTCAGGGGGACAAAGGCAAGACCGGAACACACGAGCTACCTCCATGCATGCATGCATGACTGCTGGTTGGCGTTCCTGATTCCGAATGATGACTCAGGCGGCTAGGTCATATGGCCAGCAGACCCAAGGTTGAAGTGTTGCAACGGCCAGGTTCCGAGCTTTTAACGGCTGCCCGACGGCCGGCATCTCCAAACGAGCAGGCTGTTCTCAAGCTCCCGAAAGTTTGTGTCAGCCAATCATCTCATGTGAACAGGCTCAAACCAACCGGCCAGTGATAATTAAGGTGTTGGTTTGACCGAATAAAGCTGCCCAAAGAACCTTTAAGGGTTGTCAATCAAAAAATGTTGGAACCGGCGCGAGACGTTGAGGCTGCTGACGGGATCAAAGGCACTGGGGTAATTTGAGAGTCAGTGGGCTCAGCTTGGTATCTAGGTACTTAAATGGTCAGAAACGCGGGATCCAACACCTCAATTTCGAGAATCCCATCTGGTCTGGTGGTCTAGTGGTATGATTCGCGCTTAGGGTACACCCTGAAGCTTCATTGCGCGAGGGTAAGTCAACTTTGATCCACTTTGTCAAAATTCGCAGTAGTTAACAGTCATTCAGTCCCGGGTTCAATCCCCGGCCAGACCCGTCTCTAAATTACATTTTTAATTCTTTTTGTTTTCCTTTTTGAATTAAGCAGCTCTCGACATGCCGCCGTCATCCTTGGAGCACGGAGCCAGTAGATATAAGGCAGTAGGAATCGTGGAAGAGACTGGAATGGATCAAGCTCGCGTCTATCTTAGCAGCAAGCAGAGACCAAAGCCGTCTCTCTCTTTGCCGCTAAAGTTGACGCACAGTTGGGACATGCTCGGAAAATGCGTGAGCTGGGACGGGCCGACGCCTCTAATGCACAATGCACGTGCTCGGCCATGCTCGTGATAACTAGGTCCACGCTCCAGCAGGCTGGAGTTACGGACGCGAACTGCCTGACTGCCTATTTGATGTGCATTGTATTGAAATCTCGCGCAGACTTGCAGCCCCAGTAGCAGCTTCTCACAATGGAAACATGCACGAGTGATTGGACTGTGATGCACGTAACTAAAGGCTTGCGCGTCCTTTTCACCCTCCAATGCTCGCTTAACCAGAGCCGTAACCTTTCTTGGCGAACCTCCGGTCACATTTGACCATAGCGCGTCGGGTCCATGCCGCATTGGGATAGAAAATGGCCTCTGAGCATATAGCATACCGCTACATCCTATGAGAAAATGGTACGCCTTCCGGAGTTCCAAGTCTTACCCTTTCCAGAGATTGTACATCGCGGGAGCATCCACCGTTTCCAGCCTCCAACGTGGTCGAACGAGTTCTTTCATTCGCAGCTGATTTACAAGTCTCCGGTCTGAGTGCCGACTAGCACCGCGATGTTCCCCACCTGCGGCCAGGGAATAAAATATCTGTGAGATATAGCGGCACGCCCGGCACTCGACCCGCTATGTGCCATCTCACCAAACAATAGTCGGTCAATGGATGGGGTAAGAACTTAAGATTCTGATTATGGTAGCATGGGATCGATAGCCGTGCATGGCCTACTTAAAGGCTTGACCTGCTCATCCTACAAATATGTACATGAAGATCTCTGGTTTTCCAGTCCATCACTGGCCTTGGCCCTTCCAATTGAACGTCACCCGACGAAATCACTGACAGACGCCAGACCGTTATGGCTTTTCGATCACTGCTGACAACTGTCCTCGCGGGCACCACTGCACTCTCCCAGCCCACCATCCTCAAAACTCGTGCCGTCATCGGCCACGATGCGGTAGTTGGGTTCGCGGAGGCTGTGCCAGATAATAGCGAAGGGGGTTTGATGCTTGCATACAAGCCATATCTCAAGGTCTTCAACGGCTGCGTGCCCTTCCCTGCCGTGGACGCCGAAGGCAATACCTCGTGAGTGATTGGCGAGGAACATCTCAAGAATGCGACAAAGGCTCTGACAGGTTCCGTCCCAGTGGTGGACTAAGCCCTACCGGAGACTCAAACGGCGGGTGCTCCTCTAGCACTGGGCAGGTATATGCGCGAGCTTCCGTGTATGAGGAATACTTTGCCATCATGTACAGCTGGTGAGCCCGAAATCCATTCCCCAGTGCCAGTGAAATCATTTAGGTATCCAGACTCACATGTGATTTAGGTATATGCCAAAGGACGAGCCATCTGATGGGCTCGGCCACCGGCACGACTGGGAGAACGCCGTCGTCTTCCTCTCGGGGGACTCGTCTGATGCCACCTTCGTGGCCATGGCCGTGAGCGAGCACGGAGGCTACGTGAGCGGGACTGCCACCTTCGACGGCACCCACCCCTATGTCGGGTACATAAGCTACTGGCCAGTGGATCATACCTTGATATTCACGACCACCGAGGGCGGCACGCAGCCGTTGATCGCCTGGGAGGAGCTGACGGATGCCGCTCGTGAGGCGCTTGATACGACCGACTTCGGCGATGCAACCGCGTCTTTCAAGGACTCTAACTTTCAGTCGTATCTGGCAGACGCTTATTCCACTGTCTTCTAATTTGATACTTGCGCGAAATCCTTTGTCGGGCGATACCTGTTGGTACGAGAGAGGCAGGGCATGTGTAAGAGTGACTGGTTGCTGTGCAGACCCGACCAACTTAACCGTATGGTCTCGCACACAATCCATGACTGGTGTATGTAGATACTGGCAAGTGTTTCCTCTTTATTCATAGTACTAGTGTAAATATCTGTTCAATTAATATTCTTGATTCACCCGAGTTTCGTGAGTCCATGAGTATTGTCTAAATGAAAGCCAAGCTCAGCCACTCGCTAACCAACTAACGATACGGCTATCACAGCACTTGACCGTCCGTCGTTCTGTCAGCATGGATAGATCAAATCGTTGCGATAGTAGGTGAATCCCTACAATCAGCCACTGCTACATGTGCAGCCTTGTCGAAGTGCTGGGTCCGTTGAAGGATATGGTGCACAGATTGCTCCTCCGCTACAGACCGCTCCAGATGCACCGCAATTGGTCTTGGTGCATGGTCCAGTGTATTGTGCTGAGACGGCAAGGGCGAGAGATATCAGGGCCAATAGCTGAAAGGACCTCATGATGAATGCTGAGCGGGCCAATTGTTTCCACAATGAGGCGACTTCGGGTTCTCTGTTGTTTTATCGCTAAATTGATGACGCAGACAAGATTGACAACAGTGGCCGTGGAATGTCAAAATCTAAATTCAAATAGAAAACTGACGGGTGGCTTCATGAAAATGTTCCAGTTCAAGAGGGACGTGTTCGCCCCCAGCCGATGTGCGCCTGGGCCCGCAGGAGTTATAAGCACTTCCACGTTAAGAATTCTGTACTACGACACAAGGTGCCGACCACAATACTACCATGTCATTAATTGCATTGGCAAGCAAGCTATGGTCTCAGTTGTGTCGAATGACGACATCGGATCTATCGGCCAAGTCGGCCAAGTCGGCCAAGCAACCGGACCTGGGGCCATCGGATTGTTTAGTTGCATCCCAAGGTCCATACCGAATGTTTCTGACAGCTTGCTCGCGTGAAGGATCAAAGCGTGCATGATATATTAGCAGGTGAGGCTCGCTAGGCAGTAAAGCTTTGCCTGACCCTTCCGCCTGGGCAGTCTGGGCAATGTGTTCGCCTCCCGTCTTGGTCATGCCGGTAAATCACTCAACCAGGTCTTGATTGGTCTGGCTCGAGCCCGAGGTTTGCGGGTTTTTACAACATTCGGAAACAGGACCAGGTTCACCTGCATGTTTAATTGTTTCACAGTCAGGTGCACAGCCAGCGTTCATCTACTCTCGGTCAAGACGGTGTCCGTGACCTCAGGCCAAGCTTGACGGCTGACGACAGGTGGACCAGCGGTGTGACCTCCGCGTGCTGAAAATATTGAGTGCACACATGAGAAGATATTTAACATTTTCCTGGGCGGATCCCTCATACATGATTGGAGGCTGCCGCCGAGGCTGCCCATAAAACATGGCGCGTTGCTTTGTTGAACACTTGCAATGCCCCACAACGAACCAGATTAACCCCCCCTTCAATCAGGCAGCCAGGGTAATGGAAGTATCGGGTCCAGCAGTAGAGGCGTCAAGCTCATTCAGGCCGTTATCCACTACCCTAGGCTTTTCTTGCAAGGCGTTGCGGTCCTTAAGCGTATCATCGTCTTCGGCTCCCAGATCTGTATCTGCTCTACCTCGAGGTCCCAAACAACCTCTGGTGAATCAAGTAGGCAATCATTTGATTAACCAACTTCGTTTGCCGTCCTGAACTACAAAAAGTATTTAAAGACTTACTCGAATAATATCGCAACAGCTTCAGGATTATCTGTGAAACAACCTCCTGTCCACAGTAGTTTTGAATGGAGGATGCGGCGCTCAACGTGCTGGGCGGTGGGTCACTTCCCATCAGGCAGCTTTTGGACGAGGCATTGACGCTGACGTCGTCAACGAACCTTTTCAGCGCGGCCTGATTTGGACATTGGTAAGCAGCGAACAAAGTGTGGCTTGTTTTTGGTGATGACTTTACGTGGCATTAAGCCAGCCGCAGTGACGAACAGACCCAATCGCTCAGGTTCCAGCAGAATCTAAATTGTTCGCGCTACATCATATGTCGCTTTATCAGAAAACGCGCACCTCAAATTTCACAGGCCACGAACGAAAAAACAATTCTTAAACCTAATACGCACTGGTGAGTCGGTAAATAGGCGACGGCGAAGGGCCCCGCAAAGGTTTCAAAAGCCTTTTTTTGAAAACCAATTCCTGTTTGGGCCTGAAAATTTCTGTGGAGAAGCTGTTCATATTCAGTATCGCACCCAGAAGTGCGGGACAGGAGCCTAATAATCCACTCGGCAGCATCGTCTGGCGCACTCTCAACCCAACCCGTAGCACCTGTATCCAAGACACACTGTCAAACATCTTGAAGCGAGCGGCTCCCTGCTTTTCAGATAAAGAGCGACTTGGTCGACAGCACGTTGCTAGTCCTTATCTCCTCAACGTAGCCACGCTTCCGTCCAGTTATCTGAATTTGCAAGGTTTCGTTCCCATTCGTACCGGGCTCCAGTGGCGGAAGCTCGAGCTCGGCACCTTGCTGCACCGCCCGGGGCTTTCCATATAGGTTTCCGCCGACGATCCACTGGGCCTCAAGTGCCACGCCCGGGTCCCATCTCCCCACTGTCGTTCTATTCCGTTCAATGGCTGGCGGGGCCTGCCTGGACAACGCGGCTGCATGTCCACCATAAGCCATGATGTCGGCAAACCTGTTCCCACGGGCGCGATCCGTCATAGCTCCCTCGGCTAACGGCGTTTTACCGTCTGGCGCATGATCTCGTACCCATACCTGCAGCATTTCGAGGTACTCCCAGACGTCCATTTTGTTGTAAACGCCGTATCCATGGCCCACCTTGTCAAGATATGTGAAATTTGCCCAGCCGGCCCCACCTTTTGCCTCGACGCGGCTCTGGAACAGGGCAACAGCTTCGTTGAGGAAAAAGCTATCCCATGTCCCAACAGAGAAGAACATACGGTCCTTTAGCACCTGTCCGAGATTCAGGTCGTTGTCCCAGTTCTCCGTGACGTGCTCCGCGAGATCCATATGCTTCCAGTATTCCACGGCTCCCGGGAAGATCTCGCCCGTGACTTTATCCCAAGGCTCAAGTGGGTACCCGTTTAGGCCCTGGATGCCAAATACGGCATTCCAGATATCCCATTGCCCAAATGAGCGTGATGAAGTGCCAGTCGTAAGTTCCCAGTGGTTTTCCTGCGCCATGGTACTTACGTTAACCAACATACCATCTACCACGCGGCGCTCAGTAACTATAGCGCTTCCATCATCGTGTAGGTAGGCATTAGCATTGGTGTAAAGTGGCAAATCCTGGTGGCTGTGAAAGTCCAAAGTATCTGGGAAGGAGGACAAGCAGGCGCCGAAAAGATCGGGTCGAAAGATGAGATTCGCGGCAGATACCCAGCCTCCTGTTGAGCCACCGTCCTGAATTCTCGCATAGGGCTTCGGGATTGTGTTGAATCTCGCGTCGATCTCGGGGATAAGCTCGTCGTTAATGGAGTCGCCCCAAGGGCCCAGATTTGCAGAGTTCACCCCGTAAGAGTCGTCGTAGAAGGGCGTCTCGTGGCGGAAGGCGACAAGGATCATCCTCGGAGTTGGACGGGCTGCCGTCTTGTTCGTAGCTGGTATCGTGCCGCTGTCCCAAGCCGCTCTGAAATCATCATCGGTAAGGCTTCTGGAATACCATTGTCGTTCTAAACCACCGTTCCAGTGGTCCTGAGAGTACAATACAGGATATCGTGTGTTTCTGTCCTGAGCATCATAGCCGTGTGGGAGCAAAACGTTGGCGCCGACATACATGTCTCGGCCCCACCACTTGCTCAAAACATCGCTACGAATCTTGACGTACTTCAGGTATTGACTATCCTCATAGTTGCCTTGAAAGCAACCACCGAGTTCGTTCCCAGTGAAGTTGTTGGACGCAATGATTTTGTCCAAGGTGAGCTCGATTTTCTGCGCTTCGCCCGTGACGGTAACATTGAGTATCGGGGTAGTCGGACTGCCGTAGCCACCAACGCCAACGCCGCCATCGCCGCAAGGGAAGCGTACACTGACTGTAGAGCCATCACCTCGGGTTACGCTCTCATAGATATTCAAAAAAGCTTGTACACTATAATCTCCAGGCGGCACGTTGTCCAAGCTGGCATTGGGGAATCCAAAGAGGCCAAGGTCTGTGCTGGTGTTGCTCGCTCCAAGAAGTGTGATGGAGCTTCCCGTGTGGAATCCGTAGACATTCTGGCCGAAGAAATAGCCGGGCGAGTCGAAATTGGCGTTGCTCAATGGATCACCAGGGGGCGCAAACAACAACTGTATGTGGCCATCTGTGGTACTGTTCAAGATGCCTGGGGCAACTGATATGGCGACCTCTAGCCCTTGTAGGCCGGGAGGACTGGGACTAGCAAATGCTGTAGCAAAAATAAGGACAACTGATAGTAACACTTCGCCTTGCTGATGCATCGTGACGAGGTTATGTTGAACGAGGAATAAGGGCTGGCCTCCGTATCTTTGTATCATTCATGGAGAAAATAGTAGTCAGGCAGCTGTTAGCACTCATATTTGTGCTTCCGCGCTCTGATGGTATTTGCACGCTTTAAGTAGTTGGAGTGCGCCACTACGCGATAGTTATCACAACACCGCGGACAGGAGTAAAGGTTGCCGTCATGCCTGCATCTGCAGCCGGACAGCACGCCTCACGCCTCATGCCTCAAGCACGGCTAGGAAGTCTAGACCGATTCGCTACAGCGCACCGATGTGAATTCGGTACGACGTTGAGGGGGGCTCAGGTATAATACGATGATGCTTTATGCAGCGCTTCCATTCCTGCATACACAACGTAACATAAAGCATTGAGCACAGAGCTAAGAAGTCTGACATGATTCGCTGTCGCGGACAACTGTAAATTACGGCCCGCAGTATGTAACCTCCAGGTCGCACAACATAGCCACATCGTATTTGCGCTGTCAGTACTTATATGCATTTGCACCAAGGAACTTTTCTAAAAGTAAAACAAACGACAGAGCGGTCATACGGTCGAAATACACCTTCTAGAATGGGATATCGGCGTAAATCCACCTTCCGGATTGAGACGCCGGAACTGATCTTTCAAACACCAAGAACTCGCCGAGGACTAGCAGTCAGAGTCACGATGATGCGTATATCGTTACCCGGGGTCGAATCATGGCACTGCCTACTTACTGCTGATCTAGAAATTGTATGTATTTGTATCATTTGTTACCTTATTAATACCGCTTCTAAAATCATTATTTCATTAGTCATTTAGTTTTACCATCCTCTTCTTCATTTTTATAAGCTTCTGTATTATATTATTTCAAATTACTAGCATAGTTTATATCCTTTTATAATGAAAGGGCGTTGATGTTTACTTTTTAAAAAATAATAATTAAAATTACTTTCACCTAGCACCTATACGTATGCTTATTGGCTGTATGTTCGCTTAATAAACTCCAGGGCAATCCGTCTTCTGGTCCCTTTCGTCTTCAATACAATTGACAGAAACATCCAGTATCTCTTTGGCGAGCAATTCCTTGCAAGCCGGGCCAAGGGGTTTGCTGAAGAAGTTGTTTCGACACATTGAAGAACTGCAGAGTTGGAATTTCGCAGAGAAACTCGGGTACTTGACCCGCCAGCTGGTTGTCACTAAGGTCTAGTAGTGTCAAGTTCTTGATGGACCCCAGCTCGGCTGGAAGTGGCGATGAGATATGGTGGCCGGAATGCGCCCCTGCAGCTTGTTGTTGGCGAGAGTCAAATAACGGACCGGCGTCGAGCCAATGGTGTCCGGGATCAGTCCGGAGAAGTCATTGTCGTTGAGGAAGAGCACGTCGAGGTCCATCTCGAAGAGCTCGGCGGGCAAGGCGCCGTGGAACTGGTTGAATCTCAGATCCACAAAAGTCAGATTCTTAGCCGACAAAACGCCGGAAGGGAATGGGCCGGAAAGCTTGTTGTTGCTGAGATCCAATTCGTACAACCAGTGCAGGCTCGAGAGGTCATCGGGCACTTGTCCAAGGAAGCCATTGGAGTTGGCGTGGAAATATGTGATGTCGGTAAGTTTGTCGAGGAAGTCTCCCAGTGTCAGTTGATCACCTGCCAGCAGGGCGCCGTTGAGGTCAATGCCGGAAAGTGCTCGTTGCCCGGTGAATGGGTTGTCGCTGCAGGTGAAGCCTTCGAACTGGCAAACGTCGGTACCATTCCAGTTCTCGATGATGCCATATGGATCGACTGTGACTTTCTTGGCGAAGTCCTGGGCTGTCCTGTAGTCCCGCGCAAGGTTGGAAAGCCCATCTCCGGTTGCCTGGGGTCGAGCGAGAACCAGCGGGAGAAAAGCAGCGGTGGTAGTGAGCGAACGCATCTTTGTTAGATGACTGCGAGAATAATAAGGTGGGAAATGTATGTTTAGAATGGTATTAAGGACTGAGAGATGGATAGTGGTGATGTCTACCTGTTGATTTATATACTATTCTCCCGCACGACTCTCGCAGTGGTTCAGATACATCGGTCATCACCGTGCTTCTAGGATGACTCGTGAGGTGACGACCATGGGGTTGCTGCGGATTCAGTAATTACATTCAGCAAATAAAGTTTCCTGGCCCAAGTATTAGTAGTTACTGCATGTGTCAGGAAATGGAAGGCTTAAGCAATTTTACGTCGAGTACTTAGTTTGCCGGGTTGTGACGGATCTCCATGAGCTCAATGCATGTGGTTATTGGACGGGATCGCTCTAGCACACACCAGGATGGGAAGACGGGCAGCCTAAATTTTCCATTCCATAAACATACAAGTAATTCAGCGACTGTAGCAGCTGGTATTTATTTCATATGAACAGCATTCAGACACACGGGCAGCCAACAGAAGCCCCCAGGGAAGTGGAACATGAGCACAAAGCATTCCCATCTTGGCAAAAGAAATCAGACCCTGTGGACACTACCTAGGTACTCAAATCGTCACTTGGCTAATTGTAGTTGCAGATCACATTCCCGTAGACAGTTGTGTCAACTTCTCCTGCCCAACCTTGAAGTAGTTGCCTAGGCAATGACTCGAAGCATATAGTGTTCAGTAAAATTGGCCGCAGATCGTCTGAAACTTCTTCCTGCGAGGTTTGTCATTGAAATCAGCAAGCGGATGCATGTCTGAACCATGTGTTTACATTCTATGCGAGTGAGAGTTAAGTAGCGGGCCCCATTTGCAGACCGCCAGCGGTCCTCCATCTCTTCCATGGCGGCATTTAGCAACCCGAAGCCGACGCAGAATGCCGAAGCCGAAGTAAACCAACATCGCAATCAAACCATTCTAATGTGGCTTAAGCACCGCAAACTCATGGTCAGCCCTTATATTGGATTAATGGCTTCGTTGTAATTACCTCAATCTTCCTAGTGGTAACAGAAAGGGACATTTTACCATAATCCTACCCGAGCAATATGCACGGCTTCCGAGCGAGGACGCAGCTACCTTGATGGAACCTAAAAGTGACCGTCGGGGAAGGCCTTTTAGCCAGACCTTTTTCTTTTTTATTTGGGGCCGCCGGGGGGGGGGTGGAGAGCGAGAGACTTCTGTGTTTCTGTGTACTTTGGACTTGTCGCTTCTATCATCAAGCTGACGCATTTACGCATTGATTTATGGGATCTGTTGAGTTATAGTAGACAAGCAAGACGCATAGATGCGGGACTTCCGGCCGCTGGCCCCTTGGAAGCCATGCCTAGGTACTGTTGCTAGAGAAAGAGCATGGACGAAAGCCGCCTGAATTGAGAGAAGAACGTACACAATTGAAAGAAAAACTGCCCCCTCCCCCGCTCCTCACAAAAGATACCAAGCAGTATTGAGTCAGTGCCAACTGTCTTCTTCGGGCTAAAACCCAGCCACTGAACCAGCGACTCATACTCGAGTCCTCGAGAGATGCAAGCCCCTGGAAGTAGATCGTGTCCCGTGGCGCTGGAACGCTGACAGACAGGTCCCGATCTTGAGGATCTAGAGCCCCTAGCACACAAAACTCTTCACGACACGCCTCTGGACCACGAGGACAATAAAGCTCGTGTAGATTACCGACGTAGCACAATGCCAGTGCGCACTTGCACTTGCCCTGGGCGATTACCCGTTCGGGCCCCCCCAGTTCAGCTCGCGTGGTCGACCTTTCAGCTGAGCAGCGCCGCAGCTTGGCCCGGCGGCCGGTGCTGATTGGCCGCGACCAAGGCACCGAAATCGATCCCTTGCAGATCCTCCACAGGGCAGGGGTCAGACACCAGCTGAAGGCGCCCCGAGCCCGCCCAATGGCCGCCTGAGGCGGCGTTCTAGATGCCCATTGTGGCGCTGGGGATCATCCTCAACCTTTCCCTTGCTGGGTAGATTAATGCTAGTTTAATTCCTACCGTAGAGCCTCATCCCCTTGAATGCCCGCCATCGTGCGACGGGTTGAGCGACAGTTTCCGGATCGGGACTTTGCTTGTATATAGAGTGTGGGCTTGGCCGCGGGCTTGCGTTCACCTTCATCCTGTAGTAGATATAGCAAAACAAGCCCACTTGGTTGAAAACCATTTCAGTTTTTTTTTTGCCGCAGTATTTACCGCCGTTGAAGCATCCTGTTCAGTTTGACAGAGACAATAATTGTTCACTCATGGAACGACCGGATCTAAACGATTCAGCTTTCTTTCCCGTCAGGCAAGACTTACACCAGAACGAGAAGTCCTTGAGCCGATCCGTCAATCAGTTAGGGCAGACGGTTGAACCTCAACAAGGATCGGCTGGCACGCCGTTTACGAAATTTGATATATTTCAGAATGGTAGGTTGCAGTCAAGGACTTAACAATAGATGCAGAGCGCTGATTGTGTCCATGCCAGTCATTGATAAGCAGGACCAAATACTGCTCACACAAAATTTGAGGGCACTACATCGTCCTGAATACACAACCCCGTATTCAAGATCACCACCAGACATCGAGCTTCTCGCCCAAAGATGCCTTAGCTGGATCGCCAACGAAGATGTCCCACACCACGAGACAGACTTCGTGTCCCAGCTGACCAGTCACGGCTTGGCCCAAGTCCTCGAAGGCAGCCTGGATAGGGACATAATCTCAACGTTTCAAGACTTCATCCTCGCCACCACGCTCGCATATACAGCATGGAGTGACCAGAGAAGCCCACCACAGAGGCTCTCAGTCCAGGACTTACGCCGGGCAACCCACTTGACCGGCTCGTCACTGCTCCAAAAGCTCGACCACCACGTCGACTTCGGCACGCTTGCCAAGGCCAGGAGACCAACGCTCCAAGCGCTGTTCCTCGTCATGTTCGGCACAACGCTAGGCGTGGCCTACTCGGCACAGATAAGCGGCCGGCCACCAGGAGTCGCGTCGGGCCTTCTCGACACTACTGCGAGAGAGCGCCTCTGCCACCTCCTCGCCGACAAGCTGGGCTTTCTGGCAGGGCTTCTCTGGGACGACGTCAACACCGCGGCCACGCGCCGGAGTGTCATCGACGGGTGTCTCATGGGCCGGTGGGCCCAGTCCGGGCGGTGGGTCTGGGGCAATCTCATGCCACACTACACATGGCCGACCAGCGACCAGTCGCTGGACTGGCTTGTGCACCGTCCCTTCGGCACGATCCAGCCCGCGCCGCACGCCGCGGTGATGAGATGCCCCGAGGTCATGAGCCCGCTGCTGCCGCGTATGGACTCGTCGGACAAGGGGAAACGTAGGTCTATGTTAGTGATTGGTCCGACCTTGCATGGGCAGCACATGTACACTCGCATGAGGACGCATATCGGATCTGACGGGCCGTCCCTATTCGTGTAGGCCGGGCGCTTGGTGAGGAAAACCAGCAGCGGCAAGGGAAAACGCCGCAGCAAGATGGCCCCCGTAGAATGTGCATTTACGGACCAACAAGGGGCGCCGTCTCGAAATGATTTTCGTCGATGCTGATTTCAGAAGAAGAAAGGCTATGTTGGGTCTGCAGATTCAACTCCCGAGATAGTGATCTGGAAGTTGCATCATATTGCAGCTGTCATTTACGGGAATTGCCATACATTGTCTATCCCTTACTTTCCACCGCTGGCGCCTGTGACTTTCTGCCCTTTGCAAAGATGCTTGCCAGACGTGCACCGAAATGGGCGTTTATCTTGTTCTTCAACCTGGTGAGAGTGACTTCAGGCCCTTCATCGGCGGCGACAAACCTCCGGACCAGTAGATTGAACATGCCCCCAAACGCCAGCGCTATAGCCGTCGAAGTGAAAATAATTACATTGTACGGCATGCTGAAATCCGGGGTCGGGAGGTTGAGCAAGAGCGCCGTGGTTCGGAGATTCGAGGTCGACTTGTCACTGCTTAGGATCGTGATGACTGCACCGGCCACGTCAAACCCTCTGTTGGCGTCGGGTGGGTACTCCGTGTACCGTAAAATGGATTTCTCGAAGTCGTAAGTCAGGAAAACCGTGGATCGGGGCGGGATTCGAAGCCTCACTTCGAGTTGCGTTCCCCGCTGCCGATCGAGAGCCGGCCTGTAGACGATGTTTTGAATGACTTCCTGCTGTTTGCCGCTGGAAGGGTCCACAATCCGGGCCTCCAGGGTGTGCAGGTATATTCGCATGAACCACGGCAGAGACTCCAAATAGACGAATTCGACATACTCCGTGTCGCTGGGGTTCGTGAGGATAGTTTGGACGCCTCCACGCTCTTGACCGTGCCCGGTGAGACTGCGCTCGGCATAGAGAGGGGGAATATCAGGCTGGACGTATTCCTCGATGACAGCTTGGGCATTCTCGCCCTCTCTGTCGATTGGCGGCAGGATTAGATCGATCGTAGTCTCTGGGCTAGCATTGTAGCAGCGTTTCGGATCGTTCTCCTTTCTGAACTCGTTGACACCTTCTGTCACCCAGACGGGCCGGCCTTCTGGCACTTCCAAACACACAGGTGGTACCTCAGCATCCGCCAAGGGGCATGTCCCCTGGATAGGCCTGCCAAACACCTGAGAGATAGACCAGTCCTGGCTTATGCTGTACTCCACCGGAAAGCAGGTGTCATCTGAGTGATACTCCTTGGAGGTATTGCACTTGAGTTCATGGCCAGGAACTGGACGCGGAATCGGGTTGTCTGCAGTGATGTTAGTGCAAGATCTACCCATGAACATGCTTGAGCGACGACGAACCTCTGGGCCTCTTCGACCGATCGATGTCAAGGACCATGTCGATGGACTGTTCGATCTCCAAGACACACTCGCCACCCTCAGGACAGACTGGCCGCACGTCGATGGCCATGCTCTGCCAAGAAGAATCAAAGACCTTATGTCCATCGAGCAGACTTGCGATGCCGGCCTTCCCCTTGCAGGGGAGGAGCTTCAGGAACGGCGTCAAATTCTCCGTACACACCACCTCTCGTGGAAGCGTTCCATGCAGCAGGTGTAGATTCGACGCCACAGCATCGGAGTGATCGCCTTCGAGCTGGAATGACATGCTCGGCCGTATTGTCCTCGTTCCGTCGATGAAGTTCAGCGAGGCGCAGAACAGGCCCGACAACGCGTTCGTGAGGGTCAGCCACTTATTGTCGGCTCTACGGTGAATAAATTAGCTGCTGGTCCTCCTCGCGGGCCCTGTAGATGGGTATAGCCATACTCTTCCTCTGTGTCCGCATCGAGCCATGCCCAGAGCTCAACACCAGTCCCTCCTTCTCTCGTGCCGCCCCATGGCCGGACGCCCCAGCTCTCAGCATCCCATCTCCCTAGGCTGAAGCGTAGGTGGAGCTCCTTCGTACCGGAATACTCGAGTATTTGGGCGAGAGAGCGCGGGAAGAATCGGAAGTTGTGAGCCTCGAACTGGGAGAGGGTCGTGTTGGATCGGAAGTTGAAGCTCGCGAGGAGGGCGGAGAGTGGCAATGGCTTTAGGACAAGCTGTTCATGGTAGTCAGACGCAGCGATGGGTATCACAAGGGAAATCACGAGAAAAAGGAAGGAAGTGAAGTGCCGCATCATGTTTATGGCCCATCCATCGGAAGCTGGGGCGACTCCTGGTTGTAGCTGACGGCGTAGATATTCAGAAGCCCACACTGCGGTCTTGACAGCTAGCTCCCCTGGGACCTGAGCAAGCAGGGGTGCTGACAGGCAACTGACGCAGGGCCGGAAGCGTTGGACCCCAACTGTCACAGGCGGGATGGGTCACCTAGACTGAACGCTGAGATGCCTGCCGGCGCAAGAAATTCTGCCGAGCTTCCAACGGCCGGCCGATCGCATTGTCCAGTACAACATCCTCCATCCGCTCGAGTCCTGATTTCAACATCACACTTATCTTGCCTAGCATATACCAGCACCAGTGGAGTGACTACAGGGGCATCGGCCAGAAGAGATAATCACAGCCCAACATGGCAGCGGAGCAGAGGAAGCTGCTCGGTATGAAACCCTCTCCCCACGTCGCCCAGGTGGCTCCAAGCAAAGACTGACAGTATCACAGAGCAGCTCATGGGCGGTGGCATGGCAGCCAGGTCCTCCCAGATCTCCCTGAACGACCCCAAAGCCTGCCGCTCCTACATCGCCGGCACCTGCCCCCACGACCTCTTCACGAACACAAAGCAGGACCTCGGCCCCTGCCCGAAAGTCCACTCCGAGGCCCTCAAGGCCGAGTACGAGGCGCTGCCCGAGCCCGAGCGGAAGCGCTACGGCTTCGAGCACGACTACATGCGGGACCTGCAGAAGTACATCGACGAGTGCAACCGGCGCATCGACGTGGCGCAGCGGCGGCTCGAGAAGACGCCCGACGAGATCCGGCAGACCAACGTCCTGCTCAAGTCCATCTCGGACCTCGCCGCGACTATCAACAACGGCCTGCTGGAGGTGGAGATCCTCGGCGAGCTGGGCGAGGTGGGGCGCGCCTACGACGAGTTCTTCCGCGTCCGCCAGGCCCAGCAGCAGAAGGCCGAGCGCGAGAAGGAGCTCAAGGCCCTCAGCGACACCTCGGGCCCCTCGGGCCACCAGAAGCTGCAGGTCTGTGACGTCTGCGGCGCCTATCTCTCGCGGCTGGACAACGACCGCAGGCTGGCCGACCACTTCTACGGGAAGATGCATCTCGGCTACGCCCAGATGCGGAAGACGTTCGACAGCTTCCCCAAGGAGATGAGGGGGAGGCCGCGGCCCATGCCCATGGGAGACGGCGGTGACGGTGAGATGGGAGGTGTGCCGACTGGGCCGGGAGGTGGTGGGGATTGGGGCCGCGGCCCAAGAGGGCCGAGGGGTGGTGGCGGTGGGTACAGAGGCCGGGGAAGAGGCTATCGTGGCGGTTGGTAGGGCGATGGCCGCGATGCGTCCGAATTTCCCGACTAGCCCTCAGGCTCAAGGCGGACGTGCCCTGCGGCTTGTGATGCTGGCACGAACTGATGAGGAGCTGGTATCTCCAGGGACTTGCCTCACCCCGCCGGCGTCAACGCGAGGTGTCTTGTTGCATACAACGAGGCATGGAATGACCATGCACCAGAGCTGACTACGCGTTGGCCTGGTCGATCGACAAGCAGGGTTATCCATCAATGAGCGGAGTGTGGGGAGGTCCTTCTGGGGCCCTGATGAAGCATTGAGCGCCAAACATATGCCCTGTTCGGTGCGCGGCGTTGCCTTTGTTCCGGTGTTGGAGGCGTTATGGAATCTGTACGGGCGGGGAAAATCGAGAAATACTTTTTGGGCCTTGCATAATTTGATACCAACAAGACACCGGACTATTGTCTCCCATCAAGCCATCAATGACTGGACATTATCCAGCTGAACTTGTAGTAAAAAAACAGGCAGCATTATGCCAAATTGGAACACATTTGCTTCATATGAATGCCACGGAGAATGGTCGGGGACAGGTCTATATTTTGTTTGTCCTGGACTTCGAGTATCATCTACTTTTCAATCATTCCGCTTTTACGCGCCATTATTGTTCTGGTATCCCGATCTCATGTCTTCATAAACGCTGCGGCACCTGCCGCCCCTATGGAGTAAACCAAAGACCCGCTTGCCCCAAAACGCCTCGATTGTGAGGCTAAGGTGAGCGTATGTCTTCCCTGCTGATCCAAAGTTGTCGAGGCTGTGCTTCGTACAGGGTATCGTTTTTATTGGCTCTTGGACATCTGGGCCGAAGACCTTCCAACCCGCGCCTGCTTTCCACACCCGCAGGGAACTGGAGTAGCTTCTCGGCGGAGCGAACTGAAATCCCGTGCGAAGCGAGCAATTTCGCTGCTGCACCTGGCGCCTAGGACTTGTTTCCGGGGGCAGTCTTAGCATCCATCGCGGCCATCTCGTCATCCCATTGCCCAAGAGGCGATGTCGGCGAGTTGAGGTTCGTCTTGGCGACAGACGCAACCTTGCTGTTCGATGCCGGAGCGGATGGTAGGGCAGGGAATTCCTCGGGCGCAAGCGCAGGCTCCTTCTTCGCTGCGTGCGAAGCGCCCTGGGGCGGTGGCGTGCCGGAGAAGTCCCCACGGCCTCCCCGCCCCCTGCCGCCGCCGCCCCTGCCCCCTCTTCCTCCGCGACCAGACATGAACTCCGTGTCTGATGTTGTGTCGGCGAAGCGGCTCCCGGACAGACCACCTCCCCTGCCGCCCAGAGAGCCACGGATGCCCCCGTTCGCGCCCCTGAAGTTGGACGTTCCCCGTTTTCGGTCCTCCTCCTGCAGCCGCTCCTCCTTGCCCTCGTCCCAGCTGCTGTCCCGCGCGCCCAGGGCATTGAGCTTCCTCTGCCTGTTCTTCTCGCGCTCGTCGTCCAACTGTCTCTTATCATTGGCCTCTCTCTTCCGGCGCTCCGCCTCTTCTTGACGGCGCTTGCGCTGTTCTGCAGAGGCCTTCTCCATGGCCATAGCGTGGGACTGCTCGTCCTCCTCGACCTTCTTGAACCGGCGCGTCTTCTCCTCGTTGAGGATGCGCATCTTCTCCATCTTCTCGGCCAGCTCAGCCTCGGTGAGCTTGGTGCGAGGATTTGCGCCGGAGCCGGCGCGGGCGTTTGGGGTCGAGTTGGGCTTGTGTTGCCGGGCCTCGTGTCTGGCCGAAGAAGACGGCGCAGGGCTCGACGGGCTGGGAGACGCTCCGGCGTTGCTGTTGCTGCTGTTGTTGTTGTGGTGGTTTTGGTGGTTGGCGCGGTGGTTGCGTGGGGCGCGTGGCGCCGATGGTGGCGGTTGTTGGGCATGTCGCGACTGCATCAGACCTGACTTCTGCGGCGGCGCTGATACATTGGGGGCTGTCATGCTGGACGATGCCGCCGCGGGGGTTGCTGGGCTGGGGGTTGCTGGGCTGGGGGCGGGCACATTGTCAGCTGTACCAGTCCCTAAAGACGATGGTGCAGTCGAGGAGGTCTGGCTCGTGGGTGCGGGTGTATCACTGGCAACAGGAACTGATGCTGGCGCAGGGTCAGGGCGTGCTTGAGGCTCATCTTCAGCAACAGGCTCAAACTCGTCGGCGAACAAGTCGTCGTCGGTTCTGCCCCCAAATTGGTCGTCCATGTTTGCTGTTTGCTATTTGCTGTTTGCTTTTTCTTTCTTGCTCGCAGGATCTTGATCGAGGGCAAACGCGCGAAGAAAGTAGAGCGATTGCTAGACAATGAACAGCAAGTGTGCAGCAAAATAAATGAGCGTACCCAATGGATATGATGATGATATGAGTTGCAAAGAATACAAGGGAATGCGTCTCAAATGGCCACAAGCTGGAGAGGGTAGTGTGAGAGTGTTTCGCCGTGCTTCATTTCCAGATGCTATTCTATTTCCATTCCAACTAGACCATCCATGTCTCGAGGCCGCGGGGATGCTGAGTCAGCACAAGTCCCCCTTGACCCCTTGCCACCAGGCTTACAATCTCACTCAAGATGTCCTATAAGAGGTCGACCATTGTCCTGCCACCTGAATCCAGACCACTTCCCATCCTCAGGCTTGCCATAACAATGCCGAAGTTGATAAGAGCAGTCACCCGCCCATATTTAGCTCTCGGGACAACTACGCCTGGACGTGTTACATGCCTAGATACCATCACAATCGCTGCTGGTAGCTTTGAATCCCATCAATCCTAACCACGCGTAGAATAATCTAAACGCAAGCAATGCGCATGATAATGCCTCGAGATTTAAAAATCAGCAATGTCTACAGCATAGGCGGTGCTCATGTTTCTACCACGATCAGTGATGCTGAAAAACAAGTTAGATCCGTACCATCGATAGGCTTCGCAGAGAGGTCACAGAGGTACAATGACATTGCCCACGGGTTTAGTCACCAATCGCCACCATTGTTTTGTGCACACAGATCCTGGGCTGCGGAGACAAAAACCGTCATGGAAATCAACGTCACCACGAGTGATGACTCTCATGAGTTATCTGAAGTATATTTGAATTCGAATTGGGTTATCGATCCGTGTATGAAGTTCAGTTCCTCGGCGTTCCAATAAGTGCCAACCCAGACCCATCGTTTCTGATTCACGCCCACCCCCAACACACACCAAGATATCGAGCAACGTCGTTGGGTGTGCTGTGATGAGGCTGGCCATCCCTCACGATAGGATGACCATTGTGACCCCCCGCCTTCGTTAAGTCCCCTTCCTGTCGGGTCGCTTCCTTGCCTTGCATGGCCTCGGTAATCTCCCCCCTCCAGGGACAGCTTGAAGCTAGTAGAAAGCTCAGCTTCAGGGCCTATGGGAGTCTCAACGGACGAAACAGGGTATAGATCAGCTTGGTTGGTAGTGCTTGATCTCCTTGATTGTCGGCGGTTACGGTTCAGGCTGCCGCATGTTTGTTGTACATTGACCGGACAAGAGCCGAATTCCAAAAGTGTCTTGAGTTCTTGACTTCCTGATTTCGTGGGTTCTTGAGTTACTCTCGCGTAGTCGGTAGTCTCACGCCCTGCTCCAAAGTTTGTCTGTGTCAAGGCCGAGGGCGTAATCATGGGCCGGCCTGTCTACGGCTGCAATCAAGATTGCGGCCGGGCGTTGTTATGGTCGTGTAATTTCTGACTGTTGCTGTTAGAACGGCTAAAAGAAGGTCGGCCGCATTGCATGGACTTGAGGAGCCCACCTTTTCATGTCCATTCTTGAATCTCGTCATCCCAAAAAAGATTGATCCAATCAACAACCGCCTCACACGCTCCCCTTCCAGAGCCTCGGCCGGAGGTACCTCAGGAACTTCTCGGTGGGCTCCTGTATGCCCGGCAGGCTGATCCAGTTCTCGACCAGCACCGCCATCTCCTCGCGGGCGTCCGTGTCCTGGGGCGCGCCCTCGACGAGGTGGCGGAGCATGACGGTCTCGATCATGAGCTCGAAGTTGGCCTGCTCGCCCGTCTCCGGGTAGAGCAGGGCCTGCGTCTCGCGGAAGTTCTCCTTGGCCGCGACGGCGAGCTGCTTGCGCACCAGGGCGTGCAGGCTGCGCGCCGCCGTCATGTCGTTCTCCACCTTGCCCGTCACGATGCGCTGCACCAGCTTGAAGGTGTTCTTGAAGCTGATGGGCCAGAAGAAGGGCGTCTCCAGGTCCTCCACCATGGGCGTGTCCCTGATCATCGGGAGTGGTTCCATTTTCTTTTTTTTGGCGGGTCGTTTTCGGTCAGACAGGGGTCGGGCGAT
Source organism: Diaporthe aspalathi (assembly GCA_001447215.1). Lineage (NCBI taxonomy): Eukaryota > Fungi > Ascomycota > Sordariomycetes > Diaporthales > Diaporthaceae > Diaporthe > Diaporthe aspalathi. Next base: position 43,172 of record LJJS01000661.1, read on the forward strand.
GCGGGACTTTGGTCGATCAAGATGTGTGTGTGTGTGTGTGTATGAGAGCGGAAGTGTGTGGTCGTTTCGCTGCCGATCGCCTCGGGTTGATTAGACTTTAAGGATTAGGGATTCATAAATCGAGAACGGCCTTGGCTTGTCTATAAGGGTATATATGTATATACTAGTATGTATCTGTGCTGTGTGCCGCAAGAGTGAAGTCTATGCTGGCGCATTGGGTGAAAGTGCCAGTTTTATTCACAGGCGGGGGGCCGGGTGCAGCGCCGGCCCAGGCCTCCAGTATAGGGGGTTCCCATCTTCCCACTGCTCAAATAAGCCTGAAGTTTCCATTTCTTGCCATTGTGTTTGATTGTGCTTGTGCTCGTGCCCGTTCATTATTATTTGGGATACTGGTCGCCCGAGATGGAAACTGGGGCTTGAAACGCTCGGGCTGAGCCGCTGATCACGATTGAAATTGCGCCGCCCGAGAATGAGAGCTTCCCCAGTGGGGGGGGGCTCATAGACTGCTAGCCCGATAAGCTCTTGACGCAATTTGGACCAATTCCTGACCCTGATCCACAAAGAGATGAGCCGGGGAGATGATGAACCGGGGAAATGACAACTGCAACGGCTTTGTCCTCAGCACTGACGTTTCCCAATGCGGATCCTGTCGCCGGAAGAAGTGGGAACCGTCGGCACTTGCAGCGGTTTCCATTCACATGACTGAGTCCCGGGAGACACCACCTCTGCTGGCACCGGCATCATCAAGGCACAATCAGTCTGTCTGTAGCATATCACAAGTACCATGGCGTAAGGGCTGAATGTTGTGTTTTCTCCGGGACCGGTACCATTGCAACTGATTGTATACAAGAGCGGGTCAAGGAGGCGTCAGTAGGTGGGGACTAGAACACCTACTTAGGTATGGTATTTCTCCCTGAGCACGGTTTTCAGCCTCATTGAGCTTGTGAAGCCGTAGCCAACTTGACTACGGCCTATGATTCTACCGTCCCAACCCTGAGGTATGTCTTCGACGGGGCCTTTGGCTGAGCCATTTAGGTAGGATAGTGGTTTCACCCATAGAGCCACTCTGCTGCCCTTTGATTACGTGGCATCGTCTCTAGAGGGTACCCCTGCGGTGCCATCAGTATTTGAAGGGATTCAATGTTCCCTCTAAATCAATGACCTGGAGTAGGAGGCAGAGCAGTGGCAAGTGTAACATTACAGCATTTATATATTTCTCAGGTCTGTACCAATGCGTCTAGAAACATGAAGTTACCCAGGTATCTAGTTCTGCCCTCGAATCTCCATGGTATATATGCTCCTCGCGCTGCGAGGTTTATCGCACCCGGTGGTGCCTTTTCAATGCTGGCGATCCCTCAGCGCCGAAGAAATGCAGCAAGTACCCGCTTAATGCTGTGCTGCCAGAGCAAAGCTTGTCTTCGAAACGGCGTAACATGACCGCGGTATAAACATTGGTCCCAGAAATGGTGCTCAAATGACCCCAAGAACTCCGATAAAGTACAATGGAGTCGTCCGTCAGATCCTCCCGGGGTCATCCGAAGCACGACTCCTGCTTTGGTGGCGAAATTCCTGTATTCAAAGACGAATGGGAGGCCTAGTCTCCATCGTATGGAGACTAAGGCACGAGCGACGTCACTACTCGTGATGGCAGAGAATTGTCAATTCAAGCTGTATGGTGTAGTGCCGCTCCTCATGATGTACACCTCGCCGATGAGGATTACAAGGCCGATTATCATGGATATGGCGATGATAGGAAAGTTGACGCGGGCGAAGTCGCGCTGCCGAACCTTGATGTGCTTCCTGGCCAGAATGTCTCGCCACAGCATGCCGGCCAACGACGCGCTGAAAGCGGTGCTGAAGGCACCGTAGTTGACGCCGATTGCCATGGCGTACACGGTGGCCCAGAAAGTCCGGTCGGAAATGGGGATGCCGTTCTGATTGTGTATCTCTGCCCATGCCTGAATCACCCGGGAAAGAAGGATGGTCGTGCCGATGTTGGTGCCCGCGAACTGAAGCAGGTCAGCACGTATCGTACACTACAGGGCCCTGAGTCTCCGTATTGGGGGAGGAACTTACATTGCACAAGATCACAGACAGGAAGCCCATGCCACCAATCGCGCCGATGACACCGGTCTTGTTCACCCAGTGGTCCCATCCGTATGCGAAAACCGGCACCCAGCCCTTGGTGACGAGGGCCTCTACCAGGATGAACATGGCGAAAGCGAAGGGAACAAGGGCGAAGGGTAGAAGAGAAAACACGGCTGTAGCGCTGGGGAACGTCTCCTGGCACCAGACGTGAGCGCCATCCGAGGCGGATGAAAGCGTGCGCGGGTGGGACTCGTTGGCTGGGACGGTGGCCCTTTCCCTCTTCTCGCTCGCAGGCACAAGCCCGCCGGGTTGTCCCATGCCCGATCCATTATTGCCTGGCTCAGACTTCTCGTTGATCTCGTCCGGGCGAGCGCCCGCCGGTGCAATTTCTGCACCATCAGTGCCGCGAGTCCCATCCCTGGATGGGGCCTTCTCCGAGTTCAACGCCGTAGTGTTCGTATCCTGGCTTGAGCTGTTCCGTCGGTGCTGGGCTGTGGCCATGGCAGAAGCGTCTTGCTCCCTCAGCCCTCGCTCGGCGCGTGCGGTCTCGGCCTCCTCCCGGCCCCTTCTTGCTATCTCGCGGGTCTCGGCGCGGTGGATCCATCCATAAGAGACGTCCCAGCAGAACATGACGAATGCAGCTGGAAGTGTGACCCAGAAGACCGGGTGCTCACCCGAGTCCGACATGACTGCGTTTATGACGAGCACTGTGATAAGAGTGGCAGCCATGACGATTGAACCGACTAAAGCGCTTGCCCTGTCGAGGTAGGGGTTCAAAATCTCTTCCAATTCGAGCCTTTTCTTGTCCTCGTCTTCCTGCTCGTCTGGGTTGCCCCTGGCGAATGGGATGTTTGGGTTGACTGGTTCCCGGGCGCGATGCTCCTCGGGCAGCTCGTGCATCGTGATCACTTTCGGCACCAAGCTGTCCTTTCGGAACACGAGGTACAAGAGACAGGGAAACAGCAGGACGGCTGTGAAGATGACCGGGACGATCATGTTGGCCGTGTACTCGATAAACTTGACCTGGAACGCGCCAGCAAGCACAAGATTTGTCGGGTTGGAGGAGACGAGAATGGCGGAGGCGACATTGGCGACGGCGAACTGGGTATGGATCCAGGCCCTCGGGTGCTCGATGTTGCTCGAGACGCGGGTCATGTAGGCCAAGAATGGCGTGCCGGAGAGAATGATGGGGTCGTTCCCAATGAAGGAGCCAAGGGCAAAAAAGAAGGTGTAGAGGTAGAAGAACAGCTTGTGCCCGGCCTTTCCACCCCAGGTGAGGACCTTGAATGCCAGAAACCTGATAAGACCTGAGGCGTCGATGGAGATGGCGATGTAGGCCAGGGTGATGAAGAAAACCATAATGTCGATGGGGTTGATGTGGTGAGCGCCGATGGTCCCCGCAGCCACCTCCTCCCGACCGATGGCAAGGATGGCAAGCAGGAACAGGTCCGCTATGATGGGCGCAGTCAGGAAGTTGATGGGGAGCAGTAGCCGAGTAAAGGCGCTGGGCTTCCCCATGGCGTAGCCTTCCAGTCCATCGGGAGGGCCCCTCGGCGAGATGATGCGCAAGCTCTGCAAGAGACGAGAGACGCCCTCAACGAGCTGTCTGGGCAGGTAGACAGGGATGTCGAAAGGGAAGAGCACGGCGAGGTCTGCGTCAAGTGGTTAGTTGCCGTCTCATTCATCTTCATCTTCATCCGCAGCAGCAGGCAGGCTGTCGCGAGGGCGAGGAAGCTGATTGGCTCACTAGTTGCGACAAAGACGATCAGAGTGACGATGGAACGCCAGTCCTTGATGTCATCGACGTCGAGACTGATAGAGGAATCCGACATGATGGCGGTGTCTTGCGCCTGGGGAGTGCAGCTTGCACCTGGACGGGGTGGCTGGCATCAGGAGAGATTGTCGGTGTGGGCCTTTGGTCTGGGGACGTGGGCGTGTTGAGGCTTTTGAGATGGATCGCGATGAAGTCACTTCTCGCTAGGGACTAAGTGGTCTAGGCCCCCAAGGCTCTGGGCCGGTGGGATCCCTGCTTGGCAGAGAAGAAGGAGAAGAAGGAGGGTCCATCGTCAGGCCCGTCCTGGGCCGTGGCTGCGGCTGGGCTGCGGTGGCAGATCGGCCCGCAGGCATGGCAGGCGCTCGGCGGTGAAAGAGGCCATGTGCTGCACCAAGTGGCTGCCGTTCGCCGCCTGCCTTCGTCCTCATCCCTCATCCTGCTGGCTGCAGAGCGCCAAGATGGTGTGCCGCGTAATTCATAATTCATGAATCGCTCGGCCGGCGTACACGATGGACGATGCTAAGGCCGATGATTCTCTAGATGCAACACCCTCTGCTTTGGCCTAGTCGGCAAAGTATTAGTCGCGCATCAATACTGCCGAGACCGGAATCCGGACGATTTGTCTCTCGTTTCAGCGGCTGCTCCCGCACAGCACCCACATGCCCAGCCGCCGAGGTGCTGTTCAGACGTCTGTTGTAGGTGAAAAAGGTTGCTTGCTCTAGCCCGTTGGCCCTGCGGCCGGCGGGCCCTAACGCCCAAGGCCGGCGGCGACCCACACCGCCCCGGATCTTGGCACTCGCTGCGCGGTAGACCGGCGACTTCCCCCGGGCCATGCCTGCGGCTGTCTTGCCGTGACTTTGCATGACGCCGCACAGTATCACCCTGTGCAGACAAGAATCATGACAGTTGCAGCGGGTCGCTGCTTGCCACCTGGGCGCTTATGCGCGCTACGACCGCCAAGTTCCATGAGCCATATTTGGCATGCATCTGCACTCTAACTGCCTAGTTAGTTAGATGGTCTGGGTCTATTCAGTTCATTCTGTGTACGATTGAGGTATGACTACGAGAACCTTAATTCCTGACACAAATTTCTATCGCTTGAAGAGGCTCAACTGTGTCTAACCGAGACCTTCCGTGTCTGTGGCACCGGGTTGAAAACCAGCACTGATCCTTGTGCGACAGAAGAACAGACAGGAGTCGAGGCTATTTTACCAGGGGTAAACGCAAGACATATGTCTTCAGGGGAATAGGTCTTCCCACAAGAGGGGAGTTGTTTGCATTTGGGTCCAAGCAGTCTACGCTGTCCATCGAATACTGGCCACCTGATCGCCAGTCTCCAAGTCGATCAAGGGTCCCGGCAAAAGACCGTGCTCCGAATCAGCCTTCACCAGCGTAGCAGAAAAGTATAGGCATCACATCTCATGCGGGTGCACCCGCCATTGAGTTGACTGACTTGACGATATAACGCCGGCGTCACGGTGAGATCCACAGGAGGTATTCGGTGCGAGATCGGTAGCGCCAGATTCTAAAAACTCTACGAAGCAAGTGTTGTATCAGGTTGTTCAAGTAGACGATGACTTGTATATTCATTTGATTGCAAAAAACTGAGATCATCTCATGGCAAACATAGTGGCCGGGTGGCATGGCATAGCGGTCCCTGGGGCCCTCGATTTAATTTTACCAGGAGCACTGACATTTTCCATTCCTTGCGTTCCATGTGATCCCCCCGAGGCCGTGTGGCTACAGATGCACACCCAATGCAGTGCAAATCGTTCTGCGTGCACTTGCCCTTGTGTTTCAATAGATTAGGTTTTCGTTCGTACCGCAGAATCGTAGTGCCTGATGCAACGAGCACATCCAGCAAAGCCTGTCGACTTTTTGACACTTGGAAAATTGTCAGCAAGAAATTATATGCCTATCTAAAGTTGAGAAGGGTAGTTCCTGCATATCATGACGGCAAAGCTGATTTATTAGGTGGTCCGGAGTTCCTGAATTACCGCCATGGTCAACGCATCTTAGCTATGTACTCGATTCCTGAGACATCCATTATTTTCCCATCGTACTGCCCAGATATGATAGTAATTAGGTGCGAGCTGGTTGCCAGGAGGTTGTCGAGCAAAGTTCAACACAGCAGGGAAGCTGAACTTCGTCCAACATATTAGGCCTCAATTCCTATCGTGGGCGACGCCCACTCCCCAGTCAGCACGCCATCCCCACCTCCGCCCAGGGCACTGAATTTCTCCACATCTCCCAACAGGTCGTCCTTGCTCAGTCCAGGCCAGACTGCCGCCCAGCGACCCTTCATACCGACCTCCGCCTTGCCCTGTGCCCACGTATCCCCCGGCACGAAGCTATCGCGCAGCTCGACGACGCTGCTTGCGGACTCGCCGGGCTGCAGCGTCACGAGCGAGTCGGCGCCGGGGGGCATTCTGCGGCGGACGTTGATGGTCGGCATTTCGATCGGTGCCGGCGCGCCCGCGGCCGTCACGGTGACGAGCCCCAGCTGCAGCGCGAGGGGGTCCAGCGGGGAGTCCCACTTCAGCAGTGTCAGCGGCGCCGACGGGTGTGTGTTCCTGACGGAGACGGAGAGGCTGGGTGTGGTTGAGGCGGGCGCCTGCGAGAGTGAGACCTCGAGGTTGTTGGATACCGAGAAGTCGGACATCATGTATAGCTGGTGGCTCTGGCTGAGCGGTATTGTTGGCGAGAACCCCGTGACCAGGATGAAGGCCTGGGCGAATAGGCCTAGCATAAAGAGCAGAACGCGATTGCTGGGAGAGATCATGTATGGCCTTGCTTGCCCCGGTCAAATCTGGGCTGTTGTCGAGGCAACCGATAAGTAGTGCGTAGCTTTTGGTATCTGGCCTTGAGGCGATTGAATTGGGGCTGGGACTCGGATCGCGATGAGTTTGCCGGAGCCACGTGGCCACAATCCAGGACGTGCTTGGGGTGTTTTCCAAGGCTTGTTGCGAGGGCTTGCTTCTGGAAGCTTGTGATCTCGTGGTCTCTTCGGAGATTCTGGGAACTTGATCTGTTGGGTGTTGGAAAAAAGAAAAAGAATGGAGGACTCGCCAGGGACTGAATATCCTTATAGCCGAGAGATTGGCTCGAATCTCGCAATATAATCTTCGCTGGAGTTTCTAGTCTTCGCGCGGCTTGAAGCTGGTCTCGACTAGCTTCTTTAAAAGCCGTTGCTATTTTCTTAGTGGTAACCTGCTTTTTTCAATGACCTATTTTTATTGGCATTATGGTCATGATCTTATGCTAGGTCCTTAAAAAATTTATAATCATATGAGGGGGTTGCTTAGATTTTATTTGTTACTTTTAAAAACAAGGAATTTGTGCTCAGATTAAAAATAAAACCAACCAAAGCCTGTATATCGCATATGTGTATGTTTCTCTCTTTTAATCATCCAAGGGTCAGGAGACTGCGCAAAAGTACTGTGTTCATGCAACGGGCAGAAAAACCTCTGAAGGCAGGCTCCTTGAAGTTGTGGTTGGAGACATCTCGTCGTTGCTTTGCGGTCAGCACGGCATGCATCTGCAAGCAGGGAGAGATGCCGAGCCAAGCCTGCCAAGTGCCCCATCTGCGGTGCTTGTCGCTCCTGAGTCGGGCGAGTACCGTGTTGACCTAGCTACATTTGACAGGAGGAGCATAACCAAGACCTTGGCGGACTTGGTCAGGGGGAGAAAGTTGAAATTGAGACTCTCCTCCACTTCAGGCCCAGCACAGCTTAATTGGTGGCTAAAGAGAGTCAAGCATCAGAACTCCGGCTGCCCAGCACGCTACCACAATATGTGGACCACGATAGAGGCAACCTTCCTTTTTCGTACTGTCGTCTTTGGCTAAATTGGCTCCTAAGCCCGGACAGCCGGCAAAGATTGCTCGAAGGGGCCAGGGAAGCCTCTGGATGAATAGGGTGTTGTTGACCTGGCCAGCGATCGTCTCTCGATCGCCTCTCCTCTGGCAACGGTTCCAAGGTTGCTCTACTTGTAGCGTATCTAGACAACCATTTGGCTACCTATACAGCTAGCGTTATCCCCCAATCGTTATGTAACTATCTTACTAGCTTGAGATACCTCAGTCCAGTGCTTGGGGTGAATATCAAAAGAGCATAACGTCCCTCCCTGGGAAGACTACAGTGAAGAGGCGGGCTAGAGGAGTCAACCACCTAGGTAGATAAACAAACATCTTGGCAAATCAAGGTTAGCATGCGATTTTTCCTATAGCAACAATGGTTACAACTCGAGGTTTCTCGTATAGATTGTTCCGAAGCAAGACCTCCCTATTTGGGAAGAGCTAATCGGCGAATTGTTGCCAGAGGAGGACCTGTGGCGACCTAGTCACTTCAATTCTGGTCTACAACTGTTACCAGGCCTCTGCCAAGCCCGTTACGGTATCCTTAATATGGTACCCGTAGTAGAGGTTACCTTCCTTTTCGGTCTACTCCCGGCTTTGGGTTTTTTTTTTTGGATACGCGTTCTCGGGAGGAGTTTGATATTGTGGACTTGAGTTAGCAACATAAAAATGAATATATAAGTTCATCACTGACAGCCTCGACTGCGTCCTCCCCCTGGATAGCAGCTCGTAGTCGCCAATACTCATTGTCAAGTTAGTTCTCTGGTCAAATATTCAGGATGAAGTTCATCGCCAGTCTCCCCTACCTCGCCGCTTTGGCCGATGCTCTTGCTGTCGACATCAGCAAGCGTGACTCTACAATCAATGTTGAAATCGAGATGGTCAGCAACAGCGAAGTTAAGGCGAAGATTACCAACACCGGAAACGAGGCCCTGAATGTCTTCAGGACCGGGAGCATCCTTGACAACCGCCCTATTGAGAAGACTGCCGTGTCCGCGGGTGGTAGGTCTAAGCCGTGGCTCGATCTTTCCCTTTCCCATGTCAAACTAACCACTCTATAGGCGAGGACGTCGCATTCAGCGGCCTGAGAATCTTCGTGGACTCCAACCTCGTCGACGCCGACGAGTTCCAGACTCTGGGAGCCGGCGAGACCGTCGAGGCCCAGTGGGATGTGGCTGAAGTTCACGACCTCAGCGCCGGTGGCGACTTTGACATCGCGACCACGGGTTCCCTGAAGTACGCCATGGCCAACAGCACTGAGATCATCGGGGAAGCCAGCATCGAGTCCGCCGCTATCAAAGTGACGGTGGACGGCGTGCAGGCCGCCAGCGTGCACGAGAACTCGCCGCTGAAGCGCACCGTGATCGCGTCGGCCTGCAGCACCTCCCAGCGGAGCACCCTGACCTCGGCGCTGTCGGGATGCGTGCAGTACGCGCAGGGTGCGGCGTCGGCTGCCAGCTCGGCGCCCGCCTCCAAGTTGGAGGAGTACTTCAAGAGCTCCTCGTCGAGCACCCGCAGCACCGTGGCCCAGGTGTTCAACAACATAGCATCGCAGTGTGGCAGCGCCACGAGCGGCAACACGCAGATCCGCTGCACCGACTCGGCCGGCGCATGCCAGGGGTCCGTCGTCGCCTACACCGTCCCTAGCCAGAGCTACATGCACTACTGCCCGACCTGGTTCTCGTACCCGGCCTCGACCAGTACTTGCCACGGCACCGATCGCCCCTATGTCGTGGTCCACGAGGCCACGCATCTGACCCAGGTCAAGGGCACCGACGACTACAGCTGCTACGGGTACACCTGTGTTCGCGGGCTGACCGCAGCCCGGAACTTGAACCACGCTGATACATATTCTCTGTTCGCCCAAGCTATTCGTGTTAACTGTTAATGGTGGAGCCGATGCTTGCTGTCTTGTACAATAAATCTTGCAGACCACTTGCCAGTTCCCTCTTCTGATGTATATACCCTCCCAGTTGCGACAGAAGTCAAGGCCTTCGAATCTTCGGGGTCTCTCATAAATAATTCATGAATATACAAATCATTCCCTGCATTGATTCAACATAGTATGCCTGAGAGTGACTGCAGTTAACGCCTGACTTTCAAACCGACGGTCTCATTGATCTGGCCAGGAGACTTCACGACACTATTTGCGATCAATACAAGACAGTTGTATGGAATAGTGTAACGAAGACATTGTAGTGCAAATGGGGTCATAGACAACCACTTACGCAACTACAAGTTTGTATTAATTTGCTATTTACGGTTGTAACATCTGGCAGCATGTAGTTAATGAAAATAAACCAATAGAAACCCTAAATCTCCTCCCAAGAAAGGAAAGCAAATTATAACGGTATCCAAATGATTCAACAACCCAAAAATCCATCTTTACTCTGAGAATAAATGTAAATGTTGAGAATCAAAATCGAGGTTGTGGCGAATGACTGAAAGTACTGCGTGATCTTAACTCTGGTGTTGTGGTACAGCACCGTACGCGGGGTGTAACGTAACCTCAGCGTTTCATGCATATGCAGATACCATCCTATTGATAGGTATGGCTTCTTGGTACAATATCTGACTCTGACTCTGGATTAATGTATGACATATAATGATATATCGGCTAATATGGCGAGCATCAGCACGATTCTTCAGCCACGCGACACTTTGCAAGCCGTGATGTATCACTTGTCCTTGATACCCGGGGCATACAGGCAAATCAGGACCTCGAGCATTTTATTTTCAATCAGGTTCAATGAGAATAGAACTGCACCATTTGCATTTCAAAGATTCATCTAACGTGGAATTTTGCATTTCAGTCACGCACGCAGGAGACGCGTAAGTCACTTTGGACACTGGCTCCCGTAGCGCCCCATCTACACCCTGATAAGAGAACGACTTCCTTCGTTCTCCCACAGTCCGGAGCCAAAGCGAGATCAAGCGGGGAGGTCAATAATAGCATGGCGCAGTATGCCAGCGGGATTCACCGTAGTTCATGACCGCATCCCGATCCCGCCAACCAACTTGGTAGGCCATTCCACGTCCCTAACCGCCGATCTTCGCAGCTCCTGTACGGAGTACACTGGCCCGGGCTTTGGAGTGGATCAACAACCCACAGCAGTAGTGGAACCCTTTAGTCGATTCCAAGGTTCCATAATGGGCACATTACCAGGGTCTTGGCAATTCCTTCAGAGCATAACCAGTACCATCCGCGCTGCACCGCGTAGGCTGTCTGTAAACCAAGCCGAGTCCACGCCATCCCGAATCCATTTTGCAAATTACTGCCGTGAGCTGGATGCCTTTTAGCAGGTATTTTTTGCGAGCCGGATACGGGCGGAAGTGAGCTGCCAATCTTGAGACGCATAGGCATTTCGGAAGAGCCGGCGGTTATGTTTGCTGGTGCGGCAAAGGGTGAAAATAAGGAGGCGTCGTATGTAAGGCACAGGAGCCGGTCACTATGGGGCTGCCGGGAGTGTGGTCATGTGGTGCATCACGGTCCTACACTACATCATATCGAGCAACCCCATCGCACGACTGCTCGGGCCAATTTACAAATGCAGGTGGCGATCCAGATCGTTGCCCACAGAGACGAGACAATGCCGCCAGGTAAGATGAACCACAAGCCCCACATACAAATTGTATCTGGTTTCGGCGACAGTCCGGCAATAACTTGGGCAGCGAGAGATGGAATCCGGCAGATGAGCAACCCTCTCCTGTTACGGACTTTGCGATATTACAGGTGGCTTTCGTTGCCGTTCGCATCTTCATTGTCAGCGTAGAGAAGCATCCTCGCAAGTCTGGCAAGGGACCTGGGGGCCTCATCCATACCCTGCCGTGACGCGAGGCCGAGCGACCGGGGCTGGCACCCTAATGGTTTAGCACCCTTTTTGGATCGACGCCTAACTTGCGGAGCATGGCGCCATGCAAGTGCTGTGGGACCGTTGGCATATGACAGAATTGTGGGATGAGTGGGCGCTGATATCTGTGTGGCTCTACACTAGTATCCCCGGCAGCCGGACGTGCTGTATCCTTGAACTGGCCTGGATGCTCCAGCTGTCCACCTTCTTGGGGCTCGGCAGCAATAGAACGAACGTAACGGAGCGAGGCTCCCTCGACGGAATGGCCCATCTGAAAAACAAAGGGCAGGAGCAGAAACTAGCTTATAACTGATATGGGCCCGAAAAGGGGTCGACGTGCTGGTGGAGTCCAGGACTTAGACGGGGCTGGCAACCAAACAGTAGAACGGCGTGCTACCTAGGTTGGTCGTGACCAAGGATAAAACATTCTGTCACTTGTGAACGACAATCGGGACCCACCACCTTATGTCCTAACTCCCCAACTTATTCTCTGTGGCTACTTATCCTCAATCAGTCATGACACCCAAGTCTATCGTCCGGCCGTAAACTTGCATTTGTGCACCTGTCCACCGTCCAAAATGGAGATACCACTCACACCAAGCACTTATACCGAAGCACCTTCACCAACCATCGTGAAGCCTCTCAGCAGAGGCCAGGCGTCCCTGGCCACCAGCACAAGCAGCCAATCCATCGACGACAGCAAAGACACTGAGATTCGATTAGATCCGGAGGAGGAAACGCTTCTAATGGTGTGGTACCTACGAGTGAGAGACGCGTCATCCGAGAATCCGATCCTCAAGGACCACCATGCCTCCGCATTGATGAACAAAATCAACTTCGATGTGTCACGGAGTCTCTTCCAATTGGACCCGTCATATGTACAGTACATTTGCGGCAGGTCAAAGCAGATCGACAATTGGGCTCAAGACTTCCTGGACCGCCATCAATATGAGGATGTCCTGGTGTTACAGCTTGCATGCGGCCTGGACAGTAGATATGAGCGCCTGAGATACGGCAGGGAAGTTAAATGGATCGACGTGGACCGGCCGAGAGTAACAGGGCTGAGGAAGCGCCTAATGCCCAATGAAGAAAGCGAGACTCACTCTCTCTTAACTGCAAACGTTGCGGACGAGGACGACGCTTGGCTCAGCGACATACCGAACGACCGCCCGGCCTTGATCATCATGGAAGGGCTCCTTTACTATCTGGAACCGGAAAAGGGAACTCGGTTAATACAACGGCTACTTGGCCATTTCAAACACGGAAACATATTGTGCGACACGGTAGGGTCACTGTGCGTGGTCTTTACATCACTTTTGGAGGCCTTTCGAAACAGTGAGGCCCGCGTGAGATGGGGAGTGGATGATGCAAACGATATCAGGCAGTTGGACAGCCGGTTGGTTTTACGGCACAGGGTGTTCGCTCACGAGTTTATGGGTACGGGTTGGTTTGGCAAGCGGTATCCCCCCATGTTTGGGGGGTGGACACCGCTTATCTCGTTGCTACCGTCGTTCAAGAAGAATGGGCAATTTCTGCATTTTGAATTTTAGCATTGCGGCTTGGCATTCCGAGTCGTGGTCTGCCCAATGATTGCCAGAAAGGTTGGTGTTATGTTTATTGAATGGTTCAAATTATGAGGTTTAAACTACAGGATCCTTGGGAGGGAGAAAGGCACAACAACACATTGAATTAACCATAAGCACGAATCATCTCTTTAGTTAATGATACTGTTTCCTCATCAGAACGTGGTATCCCAGTTGGTCTATTTCCACCCGAGCACTTCAGCCTGGAGCGCAACATACCACGCGTCGTCGTTCCTGGCCCATTCCTGTAAACCCACCCGTGCCTCCTCGATCTCCCCGTCGGTGATCGCCGCACGCCGCCAGCTCTCCCTGAACTCATCGCCCGCTTCCAGCTTCCCCAAGCTTGCGGCCACATAGCACTCCCGCGCCTCCTTGGATGAGTGAACTGTCGTCCCAGCCCCGACTTTTACCTTCCCCCCGGCGGCATCGAAGCCCACCTCGCGGAACAGCGCCGGCATGTCGCCGCCGGGGAAGCAGGCGCCGGGCTTGCCGCCCCCGTACACCTTGGCCAGGTTGCCCGCCCAGACCCTGTCGAGGTCGTACTCGCGTGGGTAGAAGTGTAGCTCTGCGGCGTCGCGCGAGGCCATTATGCCACCTGGTTTCAGGACGCGTCGCATCTCACCGAGGGCGCGGACTCGCATGTCATGGGCTGGGAGATGGGGGAACAGCTGCGAGTTGAAGACGACGTCGAAGGTGTCGTCGGGGAAAGGGAGCCCGGTGAGGAGGTCTGCTTTCTGAAATGTAATCGGTGCTAGGGTAGAGGCGGTGTTCTGCGAGCTCATTTGGGCTGTGTTGACCGTCTCTCGAGCCTTCTCGAGGACCTGCTCTGAAAGATCGACACCGATGACTGAACCTTTTGTAGCAATGGCTCCGAACCCGGCGGTGATGGTCCCTGGGCCACAACCCACGTCCAATATGTGATCCGTCTCTCGCAAATAAGATATCAAGAAGCTGGCGTCCGAGTCAACCGTCCGGGAGGCATGACTTGCAATGGCGGCTTCGGAATAGCCTTGGGTGTAATTGGTCTCCGATGCCATGGCGACTTTGCGAAAGAGACGATGTACTGTTGTCTTTGAGAGCCGATGCAGGTATGAGAGGACACAGCTGTACTCTCTGGATCAGTTTGACTGTTAATGATCCAGTATACAAATGAGATTCTTGATACGTCAGGGTCTTGTCATTTGATCTCGAGCAGACTTGGGTATCATCTTCGAGGTCGATATGTCGCAGCTCTTTTAATGTAGTCACGAGCTTTCGCATCAGAAGAGTGGGGGCCCGGCCGGAGCTGCCGGAGCTGACGGAGCTGAGCCGAGAATTGGCTGTGAATTATAATAGGCCCGGAACTCAGGGCCTGGGGGCAAACATCACCCGCTCCTCACGTTCTTGACGGACTTGACGTTCTGGACGTCCTAGTTAAGACATCGTTCCTCATCGCCGTCCATCGAGCCGCCATGCAGGCCACCAGGTATTCGACTTCACGGCAGAAGGCCTGCCAGAATTGCTCTTCTGCCAAGGCCAAGTGCGATCGCCACCCAGAACGTTGTGGGAGGTGTACACAGCGCCGCCTCAACTGCACCTATCATCGCGAGCTCGCCCGAACTCCGGCCACGACTGCCGACAGCCCACGACCCGGTCTTGATAACTTCACCATCAACCCCGGCGGCTGCAACAGTCCCGGCGCACCCCTTCTTAGCTCGTCCAGGCACAACTCGGCCAGTCAACCACGATCCACCCCTGGGGATTCAACACGTGGCTTCGCAGGGCCAGGCGAAGGCACGAGTCCCACGGTGATCTGCTCAGAAGTACCAACAGCATCAACGCCGGCATCTGTAGCACCAGCAGCTTCAAAAGACCAGCACCGGAGCTCAGATGATTCTTCGGCCCACATAGATCTCGAACTCGTGTGTCCTATAGACGCCGAGAACCTTGGCTGGCGCTGGTTGAACCAATACGTCCCGCTGCCGGGACAAGAGGTCAAAAACTATCCAGATCACATCAAGGCCCTCATCCCAAAGCTCCTCGGGTCTTACGCCTCCATAGCGGTCCGGGGACGCGGTGTCCCACCATTTATCCACTCTGCGCAGATGCACCTACCGCTGGCGAGGCCACTACTGTCCACCTGCTTGAGCATGGTTCGCATGTGTGAGCGGTTGCTCCCAGGCAGTGATGGAACTCTGGCAGACGTGATCCGGAAGGAGATGAGGAGACTATACGAAGATCACACGTCGATAGAGGATGGCCTCACCCTCCTCTCGGCGTTCCAGGCTTACCTGATCTACCTGATGGTGTTGTTCTTCAAGCTAGGCCACCTTGGCTGTCCGTCTCTGCGTCAGGAGATGATGGACCTGCAGGAGCTCGCAGCTCTGTGTTGCCGGCGGGGACTCGTTTGCGTGGCTGAGCAGGAGCGGGCCCGGCCAAGGTGGGAGAGCTGGATTGTTGCCGAGGCAAAACGAAGGACTCTTTACACAATGTATCTCTTTGACAGCGTCTTAGCTACCCAAGAGGGTTTGCCAACCTTCCTGGGGACTGAGCTCCAGGGCTTGCCCGCGTCCGCAAGCAAAGGTCAGTGGGAGGCAAAGACACAGCGAGAGTGGGAGGCGACTTATAATACCCACCTAGCCGACTGGAACGAGGGTGGTCTGCGTATCGATGAGCTCTGGCCAGCACCTCCGTGGTTGGGGGAATCTGATGTAGTGGGGCGTCGAAAGAGAGTGGCTCAGTGGTTGGATGAAGTGGATGGATTTGGCACGATGCTCTATACTGTTTCCAGCTCCACACATCCTGAGCTAGGTCCCTTCTGAGCATTCGACAGGACCTATTGATTGTTGAGTGCTATTGTCGACCAGAAATTTCGAGGTCGAAATGGTGAAGTGGTCGTCTCGTTTCCTGTAACCATCCCCCTTGTTCGCGCTGGTGGCTTCCAAGGTTCCTTGCCCAACCATTCCATCGATCCAGCGTTTTCTGAACCCCCATGAGAGAAAATACCGAGTTACGATTGTGAATTCATCGTGCTTCTGTAAGCTGCAAGTTTCTGCAAGGTTCCACCCACCGGAGGCCACAATAGGCGGTGCGACATCTTGAGAGCGGTGGCGCCTTCTCTCAGCTCCGCTGCCTCCCTCTCAATTCCGGCGCCAAACAGCATCAGGCAAACCACTCTGAGGTTTTAACCGCTTTCGAATTCTGTTGATCAACTTCTCGACCGCTAAGTGTCCAATTTAAAGCTTCCTGTAGCTTCTTCTTTCAGGGAAGATCCTTCTTGTTAAGCGTCTGTCATTATAAGCGAGAGAGCTACCGTCGTCTTGTTCACCGCCCGTTGCCCTCACGAAACCACGAGGCTCCTGAAGTCATCTCCAGCACTCCCAAATACCGGTTTCATTCAAAGAGTTTGAAAACGGTACAATAACAGGCGCGATCGCTCAATAAAAGCTGCATGGCCTCAGGAAAACAGTCTCAAGCAGCCCCCAGCCACGAGTCTGGCTCATTGTCGCCATCGTCAGCCCAGAGACTTAAGGCAGCCGAGGAACCATACAGCATTCTTGACAAGCGCCAAAAAGTCGTGGTAGTGGTAATAGTATCTTTTGCTGCAACCTGTACGTATCTCGGAGAAGCGACTTGTTGTAATGGTGTAGTAAATCTTTGTTCTCACTAATTCATGATGGCAGTCTCCGGCTTCGCCTCGAATATCAACTTCCCAGCTCTACCAACCATTGCCCAGGATCTCAACGTGTCCCTAGAGCTTGTCAACCTCACAGTCACATCATATCTTATCTTCCAAGGCTTAGCTCCGAGCCTTTGGGGCCCTCTGTCCGACGTCAAAGGCCGCCGGATGGCGTATTGCTGCACCTTCGTCGTCTTCATTGGGGCATGTGTCGGCCTGTCTGAGACACATGACTTCGCGACCCTCCTAGTCCTGAGATGCTTACAGAGCACCGGTAGCGCAAGTACTATCGCAATAGACTCTGGGGTCATAGGTGACATCACCACGCGAGCTGAGAGAGGGGGCTTCATGGGCATCTTCCAAGCCGGCCTGCTCGTGCCTGTTGCTGTTGGTCCGGTCATTGGTGGCGCTCTGGCAGGGTCCTTTGGCTGGAGGTCCATCTTCCTCTTCCTCACCGTTTATGGTGCCGTGTTTCTGGCTGCGTTGCTCCTGCTCCTGCCCGAGACCTTGAGGTCAATTGTCGGCAATGGAGGTCGCACGACAGTAAGCTTCATGGCTCGATATCCATTGAAAACATACCAGAGATATACCAAGGTACTATGGAGTCCAGATGCAGCAACTTCTCATCACTCCAAGAGCATCAATGTCACCGGGCCATTTAAGATTCTCTTCAGCAAGCTCGCAGCCCCAATCATCATCTTCCTGGCCATTCACTACGCTGTCTGGCAGATGAGCATCACCGCGCTGTCGTCCCTCTTCACGGACCGTTATGGCCTAGACGAGACTCAAGTAGGGCTGACGTTCATTGCCAATGGGGTTGGCTCAATGGTGGGCACCCTTATCACCGGTTCCATTCTCGACATGGACTACCGGCGTGTGAAAGCGAGACACGCAGATCTTGGTGGAGAACAAGCCCAGGCCGGTAATACCATGAGGGAGGATTTCCCCCTTGAAAAGGCGCGACTCCGTCTTGTCCCCACGTTCTCCATTGTCCAGTGCATATCCATCATTGCCTTTGGCTGGTCCGTCCACTACGCCCCGCGCGTTCACATCGCCATTCCTATTGTTACAACCTTCGTCACTGGCTGGACGGCCGTATCCACGCAGTCTATCGTCACGACTTATCTCGTCGACGTTCACTCTGATCGTAGCGCGGCAGCCAGTGCAAGTCTCAACCTTGCCCGATGTCTGTTCGCTGCGGGTGGCACAAGTTTCAGAATGCCGATGGTCAACGGTGTTGGGGTCGGACTGGCTTTCACGATCGGCTCCATTGTGCAAGCATTCGCGCTTTCCGGCGTAGCAGTGAGCTGGAAATTTGGCGCGCGGTGGAGAAAGGAAGTTGGCAGATAACAAGACGAGCACAAAGGAAACCTACCTGATGGTTTGGTCGCTGGAAGATGCATCAGATGTGCGGCAAAGACTACGTCAAGCCCACTATTAATGATGTTGCGGTTCAGATCGGTCTTGTTACCAAGGAGACCCATCACGGCATCAGGCGAATCCAATTTCGGCCCCAAAGCCAAAAAGGCACATGCACACAGCCACGCTACATCACCTGGGCAGCCCAGAAGGTCAAGAAGGGGAACACCAGAAGGCAGAGAAAGCTCACAGAGCCCCAACGACAGTTTATCTGGGGAAGAAGGAGGCGAGCGAGCAAGGCACAGCGATATTTGTCTTCTACGACGAAAACCACAAGATCCGTTTCCTAGACGGTTCAAGACTCCGTCAAGCTCCATGCACGGGTTGAGTCTCTTGCCAAGGTACAGGGACTCTCTATGAAAATGCATGACACACTCGACATGGCCCGATGCTGCGCTTACAGCCTGCGCGCAGCCATGCACCTCATCAGAAATCGGCTCACATATTGGGCGAACGGCAATGATCTCAGCGTGCACCCGGAGGGCGAGGAAACGGATACTCTGATAGAGTACACTCTGATGCGCACTCTACAGTACCCAGACCAGGCCGTAATGGCCCTGTGCAAGGAGGTGAGGGTGCCTACTCTTTGGGAGGGCATGGAGAATCCGGCATGAGCGCACAAGATTAGCCAGGAAGATTTGTTTGTTCTGAAAGATCCAGCGAAGGAAACATATCATTGGTAGGATTTTCCTCAACGATTGAGGCGACCATCAACAGGGGAATCTTCAGCCGCAGATATCCTGCTATTCTGAACGGGAACCACAGATAATTTAAATCCGTGTACTCAAATCTGCAGCTCATTATTGTTGAAGATTATAAAGGGCTCGGCCTTGCATTGGTGAAGAAGCAATGTCAGCCTGATGTAATCGACCAAAGGACTTATTGCTGCAATTGTCACCTTCACAATCTTCTGGGTTTCGGGTTCGCTCGAGGCCTCAATCCTGCTGGTCGTTTTCCTCATCGTTTTCCTCATCGTCATCCTCATCGTCATCCTCATCGTCATCCTCATCGTCCTCATCATCGTCCTCGCCGTCGTCGTCGCTTGATAAGTTAGCATGAACGTGTTCAGGGGCTGCAGCTTGAAAGGTTTCATCTACTCACGCCTGCTCGTCGTCCTCTGAATCATCGTTATCGTCACTTAAACATAATTAGCTTGGAATACTAAGGAAGTAGTCATATATAGATGAAGCAGAGAGGGAACTATGCGGGGGAAGGCATGTCGTCGAGGGTACAGCCTAGCAACACCCAATGGCCTAGGTTATAAATGGGAGAACGCCCTGCTGATGCGCTACTTACTCCTCCTCATCATCCTCATCACCATTGTCGCTTGTCTCGCCCTCTCCGCAGTCCTCGTCACTGTCCTGTGGCGGGGCCGTGGCATTGCGGGCGACGAGCTCAATTTGGTCAAGTGGAAGTGCGATGGCAGGGACAGCGAAAGCCATTAAAGCTTGACCCTGGTCACCACTCTGTCAGTCTTATTTCATGAACATGAAATTGATATATCCTTCCTTACAGCAATATGACGAGAGAGGCCAGTGCTGACGGCGGTTGATACTTGGAAACCGTTGCCAGTGGTCAGGGCGGCCAAGCCCAAGGCGAAGAGCTGAATAACAGAGTACATTCTGATATGGGGATTGTTTGACTTAACTAATGTTATTAAAAGAGAGACAAGTAGTGGAGAATTTGCAAGCGAATGAATGTAATAGGCCTAGACAGAGAACCTCGTTGGTAAATTGAAAGTGAATAGCACTGGGGGACCTGAAAAGAACCAGAGGAGACCTTTTTATGTCCTCAGCCGCACTAGCAGCACGAGCAGAGCTGGGGACCTAGCATGGTCAGGGGCAGACAGCAGGAGTGTAACCGAATCGCCTGAGGCCAAAAAGAGGTCATGGCGAAGACGGGGGAAAAGGACGCTGTGATTCGTATCTGCATGCATTAGCTTGTTCGAGATCGTGCCTCTGGTGGGTCAACATACACACAGCTTGAGGTGCCGAGGGGCTGAAATTCCGAGGCCTCTGACGGCTGAGCTGCAAGTCAGAGGGGTTCCAGCCCAGTCCGCCACGCCATGACGGCTTCGGCTCGCCCCTGGTGCTTATTAGTTGTCCGATGAGATGGTTAGCTGCCGCCGCTCGGGTCCTAGACCACGGCTTCCGACATGGCGCACGGCTTGCCGCTAAGTGGTTCACGAAACACGCGCCCGGGGAACGGATGACAGATGTTTTAGCGTGAGCTTGACCGCGGAATAATTATTAGACTTTGGCCAGGGGGTGAAAGCGGACGACGCTGCGGAATCACGCGCTGGTGTCAGGATCACACGCCAGCTGGCCATCCTCAAGATTTCCGCTTCCATCTCAAATGTCATCGACAGTTACCAGAAATTCAGTATTTTCATGGAAAGTTTTTAAAATATGCAGAGGTTGTTATGAGTGAACTCCTGGAAAATCTCTGTGCTTTAGCAAGCGGATCAACATCAACCCTTCAGGTAGAAGGCAAATAACCGCACGTGGAAACCCACTTTCTCAACGTCATGACCTTATTACCAAGTGGCTTGAGTGCCAGAGGGATGGCGTATAAGCTGCAGGTGTGCTGTCGTGACGTCACGAAGAGCAATGACGTTTAAGCTGGGCAGACAGCTGAGCGTACCTAGGTAGTGTTATCACTCTACGGCCTCTTCCCGAATTGCATCAAATCTGCTAATTTCTAAGCTGACCGTACATCGCCATGAAGACTTCCACAATGAGTGAATATTCGGCACAGGAGTGGCTACCATCCGCCTTGGGTCTCGGCGAGAGCCCGTTATACCGCGCGAGCGACAAGACCTTTTTCTTCGTCGATATCAAGAACCGACTCGTGCACATGATACCCGAATCAGGGATATGGGACGAACGGAGGACATACGAATTCGACCAGCCTATTACACGATTAGAGGTTGTTGCCAACCGCACGGATGTTCTGGCCGTGCAAACAAGGTTGAGTCTCGCCCTACTATCATTACGGACCGGAACCCTCAAGGATATCGCAACACTCCAGCACAGCGATGAGAGTCTCGACCCGAAAGTACGAATGAATGATGGCGCAATAGACGAGAAGGGAAGATGGTGGGCAGGGTCCATGGCACTGGATGAAGAAGACTCCATCGGCCGACTCTGGTGCATGGACGCAGGCCAAAGCGAGGCCAGGTCGACATCTGTGCGGGAGCTGAACAACCTTCTCGAGACGCCCGTCCCCAATGGACCTGTCTTCTCGCCAGACGACAAGATCTTGTACGCAAGCGAGACCCCTCAGGGAAAAGTGTTCAAGTTCGACTATGACACGAGAGACGGATCTATTTCCAACAGGCAGCTTTTTGTTCAACTAGAGAATGGCGGGATGCCGGATGGGATGGCAGTTGACGTGGAAGGTCATGTCTGGATCGCGGCCAACGCTCAGGGGAAGCTCGTGCGGTACTCCCCGAGCGGCGAGGCCGTG
Source organism: Diaporthe aspalathi (assembly GCA_001447215.1). NCBI lineage: Eukaryota > Fungi > Ascomycota > Sordariomycetes > Diaporthales > Diaporthaceae > Diaporthe > Diaporthe aspalathi. The sequence continues at coordinate 64,869 of LJJS01000661.1, forward strand.
GCAACGTGCGTGGTGCCTGGGGCAAAAATGACTTCTTGTCCTGCCTTCGGCGGGGAGGACCTCAAGACGCTTTTCATTACATCCATTGCGGCCGATGGATCTACGGGCCATGTTTACGAGGTCAGAGTCGACGTACCAGGTATCCGCCGCCACGAATACAGGATCTAGCTGATCATTTTCATTTAATGAATGATCTCGGACTTGGTCGTTTCAAGAAGTGATTTCACTCTTTCTCTACTGTGCATCTCTAGTGCGGAGACTGTCCGCTAGTAGGGCAGCCTTCCGATGCAGTGTGACGTGAACACACCAAGATTTCGTACCAAATCCATGATTGATCTCCAATCTTTGAGCCTGACTTAATTTGTTCTATTTTCCCAGAGAATTAGATTAACATGAGCATACTATTTGGCTCCGATGGATCAGCCTACTTGGACACCACATATATAGGTACTCGGTATCAGGGTGACTGTGCACCCTGGATGTTGTCTCCATGTGCTTGAGATGAGTCCTTGCGCCTCCGCTGACGCCACCTTTGCCCTTGCTTCATTTGCAGAAGCATAAGTGGCGCACAGAGAGCGCCTATGAACCCAAACAAAGTGAACGTCCATCCAACGCCGAGATGGTCTATCATGAGCTGCAACACGGCGAGGGCAGTAGCTGCGAGCGCGCAGCGCACAATGTTGGCCGAAGCCGAGGCAGTCGATGATCTTGCGGGGTTCAGGTCGGTGACAAGAGTTCCAAAAGCCTAACAGTACTCAGAATAAACCGGGACGTTTGCTAAGACAAGAATACAAAGAGGTTACCAGACGACTTACCGAAAAGAGACCAGTGGTGGCAAAACCTATGACCGTCTGGAAAATTAAGGGAGCTGAAACGTGCTGTTCACCTTTCTTTAGCAAAGACCGAAGGACGGCGGTGACGGGCGAACTGACCAAACGGTACGCCACAGCCCACCCGTATCCTATCGTGGCCAACATATTCAGGCCCACCAAATACATGGCTGTCCCGAGCCTAGCCTGTTCGATCGGAAACTCTCGATCGATATCACCGCGATCCGTACTGGATCGAGGTTCGTGCACCTTTGCTAGCCGAGCGTAGTCATAGTCCAGGACTTTCCCCCAAACCAGCAGACTGACCAAGCAAGCAACACCAAACGGGATATACACCAACCCGGAAGCAAGCTCACTGTACGAATACACTTCAATGAAAAGTGAAGAAAGCGACGCCTGGGCGCAGCAATATATCATGTAGTATATGCCATTGCAAACCAGAACGATTGCCACGTCTTTGAGGAGCAACAATTTCAGCGAGGCCAGAGGGTTCGGCAACGACACCTTCGGTCTCTCACTCTGGGTCTGTGGCTCCAGCCTTGGCTTTCGCCACTCTGAGATCAGCGAGACAAAGGTTCTGTTAATTCCGCGCGCAGGAACACTGTCGTTTCCCACAAGGCACCTTGCGGTTTCGGGCAGGGTGAACAGGATCAGGATAAGGCAGGCACCGCCAAGTATGCATAGAAACCAAAATATCCAGTGCCAACCCAAGCTTGCCGCGAGTGCGCCACCGAGGATCGGGCCCAGAGGCGGGGCGACGTTTGGACTGCGATTGTCCAGATATCAGCGCAGGCATCGCCTTCATGGTTCTTGTTGGTGCTCTTACCCGACAAGCATGATCCCCACGTAAGATCCTCGATCAGCTGGGGTCGTAATGTCGCTGAGGACACCATATCCAAGCGAAATTGTGCCTAGCAAATCTTAGTAACAGACATAATCTCATCTGCCCGCGGGTTCCGCAGTCTGGAGACTTCTCACCGGAGCTACCGGCACTTTGTAACATCCTGAGAGCCAGTAGAGCAGGGTAGGCATTCTGGAGCGCCAGCCCAATATTAGCTGCGAGGTAGATGCCCAGTGCTAGAATGTAGATCGGGCGTCGTCCTAGCTTATCCGCCGCATTTCCGAGCAAGGCTGGGGCCACTCCTGAGACCACCATATAGGTTGTAATGGCGAGATTGATGAGGCTGACCGAGACATTGAGGCCGTCCGAAATCGCCGTGATGGCCGGATAGAAGATGAATGAGCTCATTGGCGAGAACATCCCGGCGAAGGCAGACAGAAACACGATCCATCTTTTTTCCCAGACGGTGTAGACAGTAAGCGGCTGTTCGTACGTGGTCTGCGGGGGCCGCGCTGAGCCCTCGACGTTCTTTTCTTCCATCGGAACCTCATCAATACATTCCGCTCGTCGTCATTGGTCAACCCCTTTGCAAATTCTCGGAAACGTGTTTCGGAAGGTTTGTCCAAGCAGGCACCGGCTCACGACATAAAAAGGCGAGAAGTTCGATAAGTGCAGTGGCGCAGGGAGCCAACAGGTTGGTTGGTGACGTGGGGGAGGGAGTGCCATCGTCAGGAGTGGATGGTAGGGGACAGGCAGGATGTTCCCCGCGGATCGGCTGCAGGTCCTGACCACACTGTGGGTGCTCTCCAGATACCCACCAGAGGTACTGCATTCTGTCAGTTCTCAGAAATGGCCACCCTGAAGACGTCCCATTGCAGAATGCCAGTGGCTCGCCGGGGTTGGGATCCGGCCGGAATGGCAAGACACTTTGGGGCTGCTCCCTGTTGGCTCTGTAGGAATTTGCGCAATTGGTTGGTCTTGCCGCTGAAGATGCTATTTATAGGCGCCGTGCCTCAGCAACGCAGAAGCCTTCACCGTAAGACGTAGGCCAGCTGTTATCTCTTCTGCCACCCCATTTAGTGCCCTTCTAACCTTCCCCGCACAACTTCCCGATCTTGGAAACTACCAAGCATCGACTATGGCGGATTTGCGTGAACAGCTGAATTTGAAGAGCCAGCTGAGCGCTCTCAGCACTTCCCTTGGTGGCAATTTGCCTCTCGACGATGCTATCCGAGACAGTAAGCTCCACAAGGAAGAATCAACGGCCTTGCTGGACTACGACTCTAACGCTCGTCTCTCGCAGTACTTCCAAGTGGAACGAAAGTGAACCTGATTCATAGCCATGGCATGTCGGCTTGGTCTTTCACGATTAAGATCGACGCTGTTGACGAAGGTGGGAAGCCCGTGGCATACTTTTCTAAGGTTAGTGGTTCAAACTCGTCACACTATGGCCGCTGTATATGATCTCGTTGCTGATCAATTCAAACTAATATAGTATGTCGCTGGTGACCTGGGTAGACACCAGATCGAGGGTGAATACACAGCCATGAACGAGCTACACAAATTAGCTCCAGAATTCGTGGCGAAGCCCATCGCCTGGGGCGAGCTGAAGAGCATCGTTCCCACAAGCTATTTCCTGTTGATGGATTTCAGGGACTTTGTTCCGGGCCTCCCGAATCCAGTGAAACTGGGGAAAAGACTCGCAGAAATGCACAAGCGAAGCAAGTCACCCACAGGAATGTTTGGTTTTGGAATACAAACTTTTGATGGGGCTCGATTGCAGTCTGTGGCTTGGGACCCCAGCTGGACGTCCTTTTTTTCGAAACTACTTGCGGAGGCATATCGTCAAGACACAGAGACCAATGGAGCCTGGCCGGAACTGGACCTGGTGTTTAAACGCGTTCAGTCGCACCTGATCCCACGCCTTGTAGGTGCACTGGAGGCCGATGGCAATTCAGTCAAGCCGTGCCTGATACACGGAGACTTGTGGGAGGGCAACATAGGAACAGATGCACACACCGGAGACCCAATCATCTTCGATTGTGCTGCTTATTATGCGCACAACGAAATGGAGCTGGGTATATGGCGAGCTGAGAGACACGAGCTGAGAGACAAGGTCTATCGCCGTGAATATATGCGCAACTTCGAGCCAAGTGAGCCGGAGGAAGAATGGGACGACAGGAACCGCCTCTACAGCGCCAAAACGAACTTCATGTTCTCTGCGTGTTACGCGGGCTCCCCTTCAAGACAACTGTAAGTCAACTGGTTGGGATACCATGGGTTGCATCACCACCACCGCCCCCAACCCCAACACAGAAGAAACGAAAGGAAACCTGGTAGATGCCAATCTAACTATCTATATAGCGCTTTCGATGACTTCGTATATCTCATACAAAAGTACGTGCCATGGGCTGAAGACTCTGAGGAATGGAACAAGATCCGCGGTCACACCAAGCCGGAACAAGGCTTCTAAGGCCATAGTTTCCCATAGAATGATTAGCAATTATGAGAATTGGATATTTAGATAGAACCATACAAATGTCACTGAATTAATATGCGGACCCATGGTCACAGATATACATGTATTTCGTTCTCCACCGGCGCAGTGCATGTTCGGCCCAGCAAAAGAATTTATGCTCGGTATCTGAGCGCTTGTTGGACCCCGATGGTAACCTCAACGTCTAACCCATTTTAGAAACATGCAGGGACCCTGGTGCTGCCGTAAGTCCAGCTGCATGTACCACCACACCTGGGTCCCTGGGAATCCACGGGTGTGGCGGGGTGGTCCGTTGGTAATACCTGCTTTGAAATGGCCACTCCGTCGCCTCGTGATCTCTTTCCAATGCACTACCTCGACTAGAACAGAGAGCACTGGCAAGTGTCGTCCGCCGTGATGGTGAGTTAGTTTCAGAGTGATTCAGGATTAGTACTCTTAAATCGCGAACCAGATTGATCACTAACAAGATTCTCAATCTAGTTTCCCCGCAACCTATTCTCGAAACACTCTCGCCGGTCCAGTGACAACAGGCTGCGTTCCGTGTCTCCACGTCCTGACCTCCAAGCCCACACAACCGCACCGACAGAATGGGATCGAAGCAGGAGTGTCGGCAGCGAAGAAACACTCCTTGCCGCTAACTCAGCCGACGATTATACACACAGTGCCAGACCAAATGCAGGACCACACAGCGCCAGCGAACGCAGTCGCAGTACCCCTACAGTACTGCCTGTACACCGGAAGCCAAGCCAGTCTGATCGTGCGTCTGATCCTCAGGGTCTGAGCCTCCTACATTCTCCCGAGGAGTCTCACGTGGCAGACATCATCTTCGTGCATGGCCTTGGGGGCTCCAGCAGACTGTCGTGGTGCCATAATAAAGATCCAAGCTTGTTTTGGCCTCAAGAATGGTTACCGCTGGACCAAGACATACATCAGGCGAGGATTTTCAGTTTCGGATACAATGCTTTCTTCCATTCCTCTGCGCAAACAAGCGCGCTAGGAATCGCAGATTTTGCCAAGAATCTGCTTTATGACATGCTCTATGGAAGGGACAACATTGGGAAGAGCTTTGAGCTAGGACAGATGAGTAAATTGCTGGGACGTTTGACCACAATCCCACACCCGGGAAGTAGGTTCCTATAAGTATCGAGGCTGAATGATTCCATCTCAGGTGCCTATAATCTTTGTCACGCATTCCATGGGCGGACTTGTGTTCAAAAGGGTGAGCTTAAACGCGAAGCCTAAATTTGTACCGCTGGCTCTTCACTGACTCCTTCGAACCTCACAATTACCAGGCTTTCCTTGATGGTCAGCTAGACAACCGCTACGCATCCATCATTGATGCAGTGAAAGCTGTCGTTTTTCTGTCTACACCCCACAGAGGTGCGGATCTTGCGGGGTTTCTGCAAAAGGTCTTGTCGACAGCTCCTAATAGTACCCCCAAGCAATATGTTGCAGATCTTGTCAAGCAGGGCCCCTTCCTGCGGATGGTCAACGAGCAATTCCGGCACTGCGCTCCAAACTTGCAGATATTCTCCTTCTATGAGACCCTTCAGACATCACTTGGGTTTACCTCTGCAGTGAGCACGAAAAGAACAAGGTGAAAGGATGCGTGTGTTTCTAATATATTCGCAGATGATACTTGACCAGGAATCGGCAAAGTTGGGATACCCGAAAGAAGTTTCACGATCCCTAAATGCAGATCATCACGGTGTTTGCAAGTTCCGGGGCGTGGAAGACAGTAATTACGGGGTAATCTTGTCCGCTCTGAAGTCATTGGTATCTACCTACTTGCCCACTGGTAAGCACAATATTTGAACCTTTAGCTCATACGGTTTTCTTAGCAAAAGCGTGGACTCTTAACACTGGCGGCATTTTTGCAGGTCTCCAAACTCCGAGCGCGGAACTTGAAAAAGTGCAAGAGTTTCTAAACATCACCGACTCAGTCGATACAGATTTGAATCTCTTCTTGCGCAGAAGAGCGGAGTCAACATGCACGTGGATTTTGGAGAAACCTCAAATCCATTCATGGATCACGTCCGTATCGGAGTCACGGCTAGTATGGATGAATGGGCGTCCCGGCCGTGGGAAATCGGTGCTCTCTTCCTTCTTAGTGCAGCACCTTCGTGAGGAGGGTCGCCAAGTGCAGCACTTCTTTTTCAGGAACGGTGACGAAAGCAAACGTTCAACCTCCGCATTGCTCCGGTACATGGCATATCAAATTGCTGTACAGGTCCCAGCTTTCCGGCGCTCGGTGCTGTCACTTGCAGGGGGAGGCTATAAGATCAGGGAATCAGACTGGAGATCGACATGGACCAAATTGTTTGTCGGCACGTTGTTCCAAATGGGATTCTTGGCCCCTCAATATTGGGTAATCGACGGCTTGGACGAATCCGGCTCCCCTCAGCATATCTTTGATATGCTTGCAGACATCTCAGCTTCTTCGTCACAGATAAACTGTCTTGTCACAAGTCGTTGGAGTCCTGTCCTTTCATCAGCCTTTGATAGGGTGCAGTGCAGGGTTGCCTCTTCAGCCTTATCATTGAACCAAGAGCTGACTGATATAAGAAAGTATTCGGAGGAAAAATTGAGGTATCTAGGGTGGAACACCTCTGTCAAAGAGGAAGTCTTGGCAAGAATTGTCGACAATTCGAATGATAACTTCCTCTGGGTATATTTGGTCCTTGAAGAGATCAAGGACTGCAATACGGAAGACGACGTCCGGAAAAGGCTCGATGAGCTTCCACCGGGCATGGAAGAATTGTACCAACAGATGGAGGAAACTATCTGCCGCATTCGCCGGCCCTCTGACAAACTCCTTTCGCGCCAGCTCCTTCTGTGGGCCATGTACACCCGACGATCCATATCCATCGACGAGCTCTCCGAGGCGCTTGAACCAAATTTCGGTCAATTGCTTGACATTAGGAGCACTATCAATAGGTTGTGCGGACACTTCATCGCTGTTGAGGGCCAAGACAGAATCTCACTACTACATCAGTCGGCGCGGGAGTACCTGATGCAGACCAGGACTTTGCCCTTTTCCCTCGGATCTCACGAAGCTCATATAGAGCTATTTGAAAAGTCAATGAGAGCCTTCATGCGGAAAGAACTCCGCTCGAGGCTGGATCCCATTGAACTGAAATCCATGGAATATCGAGCTACCTCCTGGCCCCATCACCTCGAGTCCATCCGGCAGCCAGAAGATTCCGATCAACATCTAGACCTCCTTGTCACATTCTTCACACAACCGTACGCCTTGATTTGGATTCAGGTACTGGCTGTCATGGGCCATCTCAAGGTTCTCATTGAGGCCTCCCACGCAGTCGGCACTTTCGTGCATCGTAAGCGCCGCATCGATGTCACTCGCGCAGCTGCATCTCGGAGATACGAAGATTTAGAGCTTCTTGACAGTTGGTCGCACGACTTGCTGAAGATACCTGGCAAATTCGGCAGCAGCCTGACACAAGATCCGTCATCCATTTTTACATCAGTTGCCTCGTTCTCGCCGTTACGGTCGGCTATCTATCGGTGCTTCTCCGGAATTGCTGCACCGTCAGTGTCTGTCCGTGGTCTGCCAGAAGACTGGGATGATTGTCTTGCAAGAGTCACTGTGACAGCTGGTTCCCGGGCAACGTTAATAGCACCATCTGGCAGGTACGTAGCTGTTGCGGATGATGCCGGAACAGTAGTATTGTGGGACTGTACAACATTCCAGCAGGCCCGTCGGCTTGAGCATCGGGAGAGGATTTCTGCAATGTCTTTCAATTCCCGAGGAGACCAGATTGCGACTTATGGTACCACTAATACCATAATATGGTCTTCGCACTCGGGTAGACCTCTTCAGAACTTGGCCAACCTTCCGGAAACAAATGCGCTGTGCCTGAACTACGTGGATAACGACACGGTACTACTGGTGGGCTCGGATCGCCGATGCATACTCGAACATAGACTGATTCGCCGAGATTCTGTGTGGAAAGTTCTGGACCCCTCGCTCCTTAATGACATTGGCAGCCTCCAGGGCACACAGCTCAACTCACCCTCAGCCCTGGCTATAAGTCCCGATGGCAGCAAAGTAGCCGCTGCTTACAGGAGATTTCCGTTAACAATCTGGTCTATCAAGCCGCCGAAGATTATCAAAAGATTCACTCGAGAACGAATCCCAGGACGCCCGGGGGCCCCGCTGCCTTTCGCTAGCAAAGTCACCTGGCACCCGAATAGCGAAGAAATTCTCGGGTTGTTCTTAGATGGCTATTCCTTCAGGTTTTCTATTCTGGATGACCACTGTCAGGAATATCCACCAGACCCCGCCAAAATGCCGGCCGATATACATTGCAGTCCAGATGGCGGACTGTACGCAATTCGCGGGACTAGTGGAACGATCAAGCTTTACGACTACCAGAGCGCCACTTTGATTTACCAACTGACTTCGAGAGGTGACTCTGTGAGCTCTTTCTGCTTCAGCCAGGACGGTCGCCGCTTCTTTCAGCTTCGAGGAAATTATTGCACTGTGTGGGAGCCCAACAGTCTCATCCGGCTGTCGGCCGTCGATGACCATGCTTCTAACAGCCAATCGACTCCTGAGGAGAGTATAGAACCATCCAACGTTGCTTCTGAGGTTTTGGCAGACGATAGACCTCCAATCATGGTCGTCGAACCGTCGTCAAAATCCTCTCTTGTTTGCCTAGGTGATGAAGATGGTCTCATCGAACTTTTCGATCACGAAACTATGCAGAAGCTTGAGATTGGAAGGACTGCCACGGAACTGTGTATCGAACACGTGGCCTGGGGCATAAACGGCGACCGTCTCTGCTACTCAGAAGTCAGTGGGCGGGTTACCGTCATCGAGATCTCGAGATCGCCCGGAAGCTGGCAGTATCGCAGAGTCAAACGCTTCAAGCCCAAAACCCCAGGTGGCGGAATCCTCCAGGTAATCTTTTCACCCGACAATGAATCCATTCTTGTCGTATGCTCTTCATCAGTCCAACGCTGGTCACTTGTATCAGCAGATGTGCTGGCAACTAGCGAATCGAATTCGTTTTCTCCACCCCCTCGATGGGTAGGACACCCAACTTCAGGGTCACATGTCATTTCCATTGATGCTCAATTCGTTCGAGTGCATCAGTGGTCCGACTTGCGGGAGATATCAGCCATCCCAATTCCGCAAACAGCAATCCAGAGACAGACAACAACGATTGAAGTGGTCCCGCCGTTCCCGAGTGAAACTGGGAAGGCCCTCAGCCCTACCATTTTCAAAGTGGAAGAGGAGATAGATCTGGTCGTGCCGACTCACCTAATCGGCTATGTACTGATACGAACATCGAGACTGAGCGCGTCATCTACCATGCTACATAGGATGCAGGTCCTAGGCACCGCAGATACCGCGCTATTCCCGGAAATTGATTCCAGTCGCGATCTGGTCTTCCTCGATATACCTTCTCCAGTTGCAGATCAAGCGGAAATACCCCTCAATGTCCTTCCAAACGAGCGTTTCGTATTCATTGACCGGTCATTCCGCGTCTGCACATATCCCCTCAGATCGAAACGCGGTGCCGAAGATGTCAAGCGTCATTTTTTCATTCCCAAAGATTTGGTGCCGGAGCAGAATCTGAAGCTTCTGCATGTTACCAGCCAGGGTTCAATTTTATGCCCTCGAGGCGAAGGCTTCGTCATCATCAATACATCTATGGCATCGGAGTGGTAAAGTGGCTCTTACAGTTTCTCTCAGCAGGTAAAAAGGCGTGGTTTAAGCCTTCGCGACATGCAAAGTTTTCGATAGTCTACTATTTTCACTATGCATTATTTCAGATCTGAACACTAAATTTCATGAGCCTGAGTTGGCCAGCGTCACCATAAATGTTTGAGAGGTCGGACGCGGTTAATGATAATTGTCAGTTGGCTACGTCAAGATGATAGTTGGCATGTATCGCGTTCTTTACTACCAAACTGATCTATCCATGTACTACTCAACAGGAAAAGTTGGTTCTGAGGTGTAGAGGAATCCGAATGAAGCTACACTTGTTCCCCTCCTGCGTCGTACGAGTGTGACATAATGCGCGCAAGCTACGTTGCTTTCATTGTGGAAGAGACAAGAATTTAGTTCTCCCATGTCAATCGGCTTCGAAAAGCGATTACAGAGCGCGGTAGTCAGACTTTGGCGCCCGGATGTAGGGAGACCTAGTTGATGGATGTTAGCATGCAGGTCGAGATAACCACGGAGCTGTCCTAGACACCAAACATGCGGAGTCTGGGACGACATCTCTCACCTGATCAGATTTTTCCCTGCAACAATAGCAGCTGCCGCAGCAGCAAACACACCCAACATATTGCTCCAGCTTTCATTGCCATATGCCCTTTGCCCCACTGAAAGAGCCACAAGATCATACACGAGACATCCTCCGAAAATCCAATCACTGCAAGATGCGAGACCCGCAAATCCTAGGCCAGTGAGAACTTTGACGGCGGTTGAAGGCTGTTGATGGACGAAGTACGCCACAGAACCATTGTGCAATAAATCGAGCACGCCGATTCCAGCAAATGTTTTGCTGACAACGTGTGTCAAGATCGAGTTGGTAGAGTTCAGGTTCATCGGCGGAAGCCGTCCGAAAATGTAGTACAGCTGTGCGAGGGAATTGATGACGACGAAAACGTTGCTCGTCTTCAGGTCTGATGCGTTCCAGAAGACCATCCAGCTTGCAATGCACAGGTTACCCACGGTGTAGAACGGGCTGAAGTCGACCATGGTGTTCACAGCACCATCCTCGAGTGCGGACTGGTCGTTGGACCGCCATAGACGCCAGAGCCAGGCAAGCTGGAAAAGCTGTTGCGGGAAGAAGAAGCCCGCGATGAAGAAGGGCTGAGGAGACCAGAAGGACAGGTTGGCGTCGTGGACGTCCTTCATGTTTGGGGTACTCAGCATGCCATACTGTTGGGCAGCGAAGTCGATCTGTCCGGCGTTTTCAGTACAAAACACTCCAAGAGCCGGAAAATGAAGTTACTTCGGACGTCGAAGGTGTGTACTCACGGCGAAGGACAGGGGCGCGATGTAACGCGCGGTGGAAAGCGAGACACCCATGGTCAATGCTGCGTGGATTGTCGATTTATTCGGAGTTTGCACACTTGGCCGGAGGGTACTACAGTTGACAGATGCGGTCTGGAAATGACCAAGGTTTAGAGTCGAGGTGCTTTCACATTCATCAAAAGGACCGCTGCATACTTGTAAGTTCTTGCCAATGTAAAATTGATTGGTGATTAGATACGACAAAGCCGACGTCGTTGAAACCGTTGCGTCATGGACTTTTCCCGCCCGTAAAGCGTCAGCCCTACCATATTTGCGGACTAACTACGGGACTCAGCTGCGTCGGGGCCGTCGGTGCAATTGTCCAGGCCGAATGCGAGAGCTCCGAAAGCGAGATCCCCCATTTCAGGAGAAGAGAAACATCGCTATGATCCAAATTGATAACGTTAACCCTATCTGACTGATGCTCTAAACGAACACTGATTCCTTTCAGTGGCCCAAGATCAGGTTTACGGAGCAATACATACGTAAGCACTATGAGAAGCATCACCAGCCGAAGAGCTTGGTAGACCCGTCCAAATGTGCCTCGGCTGAGTCTATCCTTCTCTGTGTGGCGCATGGCAAGTCCAAGATACGAGCGGATGGAGATCGATGAAGGCACTTTTCGTGCGACAGTATGCGCAGAGAAGGGCACTGCAGTGGATTTGGATCTAAAATTGAAGTAAAAAGAAATTGAGAGAAAGTCTATCGGTACAAGTCTATATTCAAACCATTTCGCGTCGTCATTCTCGTCTTCCGAACAAATATCCTTATGTGCATCCCGTAAAATAGCCTAGGAAATTAAACATATTACAGCCGCATTTAGTTTGACAATCCCGTCACTCCATTCCTTGACGTCTCTGCTTCTCCTTCTTCACGCCGCTATCAATCTGGTTAACGACGTTGTGGCTGGACCAAATATCCCAGTCACGGCAGGTCTGATCCAGGACTGGGCGTACTTCCTTCATGGACTGCAGCTCATCAGGCCGTTCGATCAAGTTCATGTAGAAGCCCGTGGAGACATGCCACGCCACATGGCAATGCAGGGGCCAAACGCCAGGGTTATCGGTCTCGTACTGGATCACTAGGTGACCCAGCGGCTGGAGTATATGAGTGTCGCGCCGCAGCGGGTTCTCCGGGTTGATGATTGTGCCATCCCACTCGCCTGTACCCTGCGAAAGAACCTGGAAGTCATGCCCGTGAAGATGCATTGGGTGTGCGAAACTCTCGGACGCGTTTTTCTCATTGTTGAAGATGATGCGCACCGTTCCATTTGTGCCCGTGTTATACACGTTCCACTCTGGATCCTCCGGGTAGCTGACATTTCCCTCGCTTGCGAGGCCCAGTATGGGATGGTTGAAGTTTCCGTGGAAGGCGACTCCGTTCATACGCCATTCTTGCTGGCCCGTAGCATTTATAGCGTATGTTACATCGACCACGATGGTAGTATCGGGATCCGCGACAGCGGGCATCGTGGTCAGTGGTGTGGTCTTGGTCAGAGGCTCGTTGCCGCAGTTCAGGGGGCTTGGGTCGAATTCTTGCGCAGCGCTGCTTGGGGTGGTGTTGGAATTGTAGTCGTCCTCGCTATAGTAGACTCCTGCAAGGGCATAAGGCTGCCGGGGAAGGGCACAGACGGTTGAAAGATTGCCCCGCATCCAGTATGCCTTGTTGATGTCGTCGCCAACCTTTCCGTGCACAATGACATCCGTACGTTGACCGACCTAAGTCACGACTGTTAGTATTGGCCTGGCTTTGCACGGCAAGTGTGATGTCAGCGGGGAAGGCTTGGATGCTCACTCCAAGGGTCAGCCATGTGGTGTTGTACGGCTCAATGGGAATAAAGTCATTGGAAATGACTGTCATCTCGTGCTCATCAACGGAGAAGTATTGGAGCCCAGCCGAGCCACCATTGATGATACGCAGGAGATGTGCCTTGCCGGGCTGGAATTGAAACTTGGATATTCCCGCATTGCTGACGCAGGGCGTGCCGTCTGTGACGAGAGAACAATCGAAGTTCATTTTGCCGTTGATGAGATTGTTGTCCGAGTTTGGCGTCATCAGTGGCACTTCGGTACTCATCACGCCCTCGATGAGCTCCTCATATTCCGTATGAAACCCTAGATAGTAGAGAGGTACGTGTCAGAGTATCACTCTTAAAAGTCCTTATTTGAGTTTTCTGACTCACAATCCGACAGGAGTACTGGTCCGAGATCCAAATCGTACTGCGCAGCTGTATCACCATGGATTACGATGGGCCCGTAGGCACCTGCGCTGACCTGCGCGGAGTAGTGCGAGTGGTAGCTAGATTGTAATTAGCAAGTAGTACCTGGGATGAAGAACAGAGTGGTCGAACGGAACATACAAACTAGTTCCAACGTGGTCAGCGCGGAAAAGGTAGGTGAACTCAGAGCCCGGCGCAATAGGGCATTGGTGGACTACAAATATCAACGTGTCAGAGATTTGGGCTCTAGCTTAACATAATTTCGTAGAGCAGATTGGGAAAATGACAAGGCTTACCACTGGGAACACCATCGTACCATGGTGTGCCCTGTTGAAGAAATGCATGCCAATGGACTGCTGTGCCCTCCTCCGGCTCAATGATGGAATTCTTGACCGTCACCTCGATCCAATCTCCAAGATTAGCCTCGATGAGCGGCCCTGGGTACTGCCCATTTATGACTATCATGGGCTTTGAGTATCCGTCGGGGGCCAAAGTCGCACGAGCGACCTCAAAAGTGTAATTCCTGGTGATTCCGGTGTCCGGGAGGGTTGGCTGGGTAATGTTCAAGTTGTTCCTCGGGTGCAATGACCCCAAGCCGTTCTGCTGGACTCAGATGTCAACTAGTGTGATCTTCATTTAATCGGTTATAAGGCCAACATACTCTGGCCTCCAATTCATGAGCCATATTGTAGCCCGCGAATTTACTTGATCTTTAGTTAGTGCGTGTCAAGAGGCTTAGGGAATGGAATGCGCATACCCGTTGGTCTCTTCCATGGGGAGGCCACCAAACAGCGGCAGGACGCCCGTAATGAGTTTCGTGATGAAAGAAGCCATGACGTCTCGAGTATTGGATTCAAATGCTTATTGCACTGCTGTGATTGATTTCTACAGGATATTCAATAGATTTCCCTCCCACAACCGGCGTTGACATCAATTATATACTGCACGACGATAGCTGTTCTCGGAGGCTCATGTTGACTGCCTGTTTGCTCATGGCCATGAATAGCAACAATTCGCCACGGTTCAATTCAGTCCTCAGTATTCGTATTGTGGTGTCTTCAGTAATTGCTATGTTTTTGACCCCAATTCCATTGATTTTGGCCTCCAAAGTCATGCTCACATAAACCAACACTGTGAACAGGATCAGTGGAATGGGCGCAGCCTTTCGCTCTGGCCGAGCGCTGCAAATCCATCCAAACCAAGCCCCTAAGGTCCCTAAGGCGGCCACGATCTGGCCGCAATCCTTCTCGAATCAGTTGACTGGCTGTGCCGTTGCTCCGAAAGGTTCATTGTCACATCTTGTGGTGCGGCGACATTGAGATTGGGCCCTCTGGATGAGCGCCGCCAAGGCATTAAACAAAATGAGCGAACTAAGCAGCAGCGCTGAGTCCTGCCAAAACCTGAACTGTTGGAAGAAGACGTGTTTTCTTGCGTCCTGCTCAGCAACCATGTTGACACAATCCTGCAAAGATCACGAGCATGGCACAGATATCTACCTAAATTTACGGATACTTTGGCTCTTGTTCAGTTCAGCCACACTACAGGCTTTGGTGATGACTTATGCATTTTACTCATCCGAACGGTCAACAGGCCCGCCCCAACCTCATTTGGGACCTGCCACCAAAAATTCAAGCATGAGAACAGGTCAAAGAGTCTATGGTATCAAGTTTAGCACTCCATAAACTGTGTGGTACTCTTCCTGGTACGACGAGGAGGCGCTCTAGACGCGTTGAGATTCCTCAACCAGTCTGGGCACCTGCGCAGGTACCTAGGTAGATGGTACATCTCAGACGCGCGGCTATTCCTGGGAGGCATGAGGCGAAGGGTCAGAATGACCAGAATCGCGTCTAAACACGATAATGACTCATCTTGATGTCAATATTCTCAATCTTGGATGATGTGCGAGCATCCCAAATGCCATTCTCCTATCCGCTGTGTTGACCCCGGGGTCGTGGTATACGCGTCTTACGGCGCAGATACATCGACGCCCCCTCCTTCGTGAGACCTGCATTCGACTAAGACCGGACGCAATACGGATCCAAGAGTGGCACATTAATTACAAGGAATGATTAGTAGTAGATCACTGTCGATCTTTGCATGACAGGCCGTGCTTAGTCCTGCCGTCTTCCGGAGACTTTAGGCAGCCGGAGGTGATACACCTTCACCCGGACTTCTCCGGCGACCTGATCAGCCTGAAGAATCCAAATAGTGGTTATCTCTAGACGAGTAGATATTTTGTTGCGGTGTTTTAAACAAGTCTGAAGAGCGGTGAAGTCCACAATCCGAATTCGCTCGACAGGGCATCAACATCCATGTTTTAAAGACTCCTCGTAGTAACCGGGCCCTGCCATGTAGATATCGCAGCATATCCGTTTGTGTTCCAATGCTTTTCTACTGAATTTGACCTCTCTGGCTCGTGTCTGGTTGCGCAATCCTAATTTCGTTCTGCCTCTCAGTGCCTTTGCACTGGCTGCTCCCCTCATCAGTCGCCGATCCATCAGCTGTCGATCTCTCATCACAGCCCGCATTCTGCGTTGCTATTTCCGGATCCTGGATTCCATGGCTGCGACCACGACTCGTATCACTGAGCTGGTCGCGGAGCTTACACGGCGTGCAGCCGAGCTCACCGACAGCTCTCCCCACGGCTTCGCCAGTCGCGAATCGCGAGACGCATTCGTGAGACTTACCGAGTTGCTTGGCATCGCAGCGCGCGACCCAGCGGAGAACGTCTACTATGCCGCGTGTCGAACCGCACAGAATTCGGCCATCCGATGCGCGATCGGCCTCGGAGTTTTCACCATTGTGCCTGAAGCAGGTGCGACCGCACAGGAGATCGCCTCGGGCTGCGGGGCGGACGGACTTCTCGTCGAGCGCCTGATGCGAGCTCTCGCATCGTGCAACATCTTTGATGAGACGGTGGGCACCTCGGGTGAGACCGCGCACAACGCCAAGGCAACACTCGCAACACCTCGGTTCATACACAACGACCTCTCTCGATCATTCGTGAAGGAGAGCAACCGCGACATGTTCCATCAAATGTACGACTTTGTCGGCAAGGGCATGTATTCCATGGCAGAGTACCTCCAGAACACTGGCTGGAAGAACCCAGAAGGCTATCAGGATTCGGCCCTCAGCTTCGCCCTCGGCTTATCCGAACAGACTGGCGGGTTTTGGGAGTACCTGGCGGCCTCGCCGGAGCGTCAGCGCCTCTTCAGCAGTGGTATGCAGAGCAGACCGTCAGCAAACCTTGTTGCGAGTCTCTACCCCTTCGACGAGGAGCTGAACCAGCCTCCTCCAGAGGATGATGAAGTTGTGCTCGTCGATGTGGGCGGTGGGCGAGGCCACGCACTTCTGGAGATAAAAGAGACATTTCCTAACCTCAAGGGAAGGCTTGTCCTTCAGGACCAAGAATCAGTCATACAGGACGCGCGACGTACGGGCCACCTGAGCAAAGGCATTGACGCTCAAGTCGCGTCCTTTTTTGAGTTGAACCCCGTTCACGGCGCCCGTGCGTACTACTTCCGGCGCATCTTCCACGACTGGTCTGACCCCATTGCGGTTAAGATCCTGTCAAACACGGTCGCTGCCATGGGTCCGCACAGCCGTGTCCTGATTGCTGACGTGGAAGTACCTGGGAGAGGTGTGCCTTGGTCTATGGCGCTTCAGGACTGGAACATGATGGCACTCGGCGGCATCGAGCGAACTGAGGCTCAGTGGGATTCTTTGCTCCGTATGTCGGGACTCACCCTTTACAAAGTCTGGAGGCTGAGTGGGAGCAACCATGTTGTCATTGAGGGGCGGCGCCCGGCGTGACAGGACAGCAAATCATAAATATGTATGTGTTCTTCAAACACGGTATTTGTGTATTTCCTCTTCGCTTTCACTCATTGTATATGCCAAGGCATCATTTTGTTTCGATATCATGACAATTCTTATCCGTCAACATCTCACTCGGCCCATCGTTCATTGA
Organism: Diaporthe aspalathi; assembly: GCA_001447215.1. Classification (NCBI taxonomy): domain Eukaryota; kingdom Fungi; phylum Ascomycota; class Sordariomycetes; order Diaporthales; family Diaporthaceae; genus Diaporthe; species Diaporthe aspalathi. The sequence goes on from LJJS01000661.1 coordinate 82,279, forward strand.
GTGCCACACGTGCCTAAAAAAAAGCACCTTCAATAATGGTCTCGGAGTCCGGATTGGTGATATGTGAGAAACCCTATGTAACTAGTTTCAACTTGAACCGCCATAATTCAACTGCATTGAAATTGCCTATATTGTTTGTTTCCTTCTCCGATCGCTTCTCTCTTCCTTTTTATTTGGGGATGGGTGGGTTTTGGGGTTGACGAGGCTACTTTCTGAGTCTGGTGGAATCATGGACACATATCAGTCCTACTAGTATCAGTCTTTCTGCTCAAGTACGGAGCTTCTCGCCTCTAGCCATCCCTTGGAGACGTAGCCAAATTTTAGGAGTAGTCTACCTACTTCTTTGGGTGCAAACACTGAATTATTCACGGCTGACACAAGACCACGGAGCCGATGGGCCTGATTGTGGCGCACGGGAATACACGGGGCAGGACATTTCCCACGCGAAGCGCTCCAGAGACTGCATGGAAAGCAGCTCGTGTAAGCAAAGATATTTGCCATAACACTTTAGTCGATTTTGATACGCAATGTAGCTTAGCCTATAGCCCATGTACCTGAAGCTTACCCGAATTTGGCGTGGGGGCAGGCGGGGGACGGCGGGTTCCTTTGCACTCCCTTGTGGTCCTTCTGAAGATAAGCAGTGCGTGGGTAGCGGTTGCATCGGAGATTTATGTCAATGAAGGTTAGACTGAGAAGAGCAAAGCTACATTGTAGTCTTGGCTGCATATAGACATCGGCCACACTAATTGTCAGTGCTGACCAGCCGTTGGAATTACTTCTGCGGCTGTGCCATCCGGCCCTGAGCCGCATCAAGTGCCGTGCTGACGCATGTAGATCACTTTGGCCGCTTCATGCCCAAGGCCTGCAGGCTCGCCTGAGTCTTTTTGGTACGCCCTTCCCATGATCAAGGCGTATAAGATACAGCACGAGGCATTCGTAAGTGATCTACATCTCACAGCAGGATTATTGAGATTAGGAACCACCCTCCAGCTGGAATCCACTGCTGAATGGCGGAGCGGGATTACTGAATGCGGTGTACTCAGTCAGCCACCGCGAGATTTTGTCCGATCGTCGCCTTGCGATAACGCAGGCGCAGGGCTGCGAGTGGCACTCAGAATCCTGGATTTGCTGCTCGTGGAGTCTACGTTCGCCTGCAAAATCACGCAGAATCGGTGAGGGCCGATCCCGACACGACCATGTGGTTCCGGTCCTTCCATCAGGATTGTCAGCTATCTCGAGCCAACCAGATATGTGATCTGACATAAGTTGTGCTTCAAAAGATTGGCTTGATGATATTGGGACCTACAATTCTGAGTGGTAACTGGAAGATTCCATTGAGTCGGTCTGTACATACGATCAGTAGCTTTGTATCGTCTTGGGACCGACCTCACTCTTGGTTGATGAACGGCGGGTACAAATCGTGTGCTACACAGTGTTTCCGACTGGAGCTTCTATTCCTTCATTTTGGCGAGTGCGGCATCCATACAAATTGCGGTGTGAAGACTAAGCTGACGTCTCTGCACAACGTTCCAACCATCCATGACGACTCCAGAAACAGATTGAATGATATCATATGTTACTCGGGCACAACGAATACCGCCGCCTGGGTAAACGCGTAATGCTCCGGGTATGGTATGAGGCAACGGGGAGAAGGTGAATCGAGGAAGGGCTAGGTAGGGACTTTTTCGCACCCCCTGGAGCCTATTAGAACCAGGCTATTGCATAGAACATTCAAATGTGACTTATTTGCGCGATTTCATAAACTGAGTACTTGAACCTATGAGCAATCCATGAAACTGAAAATTGTCTTCCAAGTTACATGACGTTTCTCATCAGAGCTATAAGAATAGCCTCCAGCTGCCAACCTTGCACCTAAATTGTACTACAACACAACAGGTTAATGTAGGTTTCAATGATTTGACAGCATCAGCTGGCGCATGTCCTCGTGCTAATAATCAAACAAGAACCTGATTCTACTGCAGAAGTTTGCACAATTGTCTCAGGTGCCTGGACCATCGCCCCCATCGCCCACAATGACATCTACCGATAGCCCTTCCACTACCGCATGTGGCAGCGTCTCCAGGCTCCCCAATCATGTCCAGCCAGCCACCCTCAGGGTCATCTCCCTGCATTCTCTCGAGAGCGGATGCAAATCAGAAGCAAATCTGCTACTTGAGGCTGCTATCACAGATGGTTTCTTCTATCTAGACCTTTCCCACGGTTCATACCGTGGGGTTCTCGAAAGCGCGGATGAGGTGTTTCGTCTCTCCTCTACAATCTTCAGCCACGATGAAGGGACGAAGAATCTCTTTGACGTGGACCAGATATCCAGAATGAAGACAAACGGGTACAAGCCCAAAGGTAGAAATATTGTCAGCAAGGATGGAGCCAGAGACGGGTTTGAAAGTTGGGCCGTGAGTGCTAGGCTTCTTCCTCTCCCTGTTCACACTCTTCCCAGCTCTTGGCTGATTCACAGACATCCCCGTCATAGTTACCCAGGAATGGCCTACTTCACCTGACTACAGAGTCATTTCCACACCCGCCATCCGTTGCAGCTCACATGCAGTCGCTGCGCAGTCTGCTAAACGGCCTGGGTTCCGCTGCTCAAATCATCTTCAAATCCCTCTCGACCAACTTCTCGCTCAAACCTGGGGAGCGGTTTGAGGACTTCCACAACCCTACTCACCCCTCGTCCGATATGCTGCGCCTGCTTAAATACCACAAGACCGAGGTCGTCAAGGCTGGGGCCGCACCCCCGCAGACGCCACACACGGACTTGGGCAGTCTCACTTTTGTCTTCTCCACGACTCCTGGGCTTCAGGTCCTCCCACAGAACTCGGGTGCCGGCCAGCAGAAGAAGATGCCAGAGGAGTCGGACTGGGTGTACGTGGAGCCTCGGGCCCACTGTGCGGTCGTCAACTTCGGCGACTGTATGAGCATGCTTACAGATGGGTTGATCAAGAGCTCATTGCACAGGGTCGGCCCGCTTCCCGGGCTCGCCATGCCAGAGCGCTATAGCTTTGCCTATCTGATGCGCCCCGAGGACGACACTCCCCTGAGAGCGGTCAGCAGTCCTCTTATCTCGGCGCGATTTGACTCCCCGCGTGCTCAAAATGAGACTGTGACCAGTGGAGAGTGGATCGCCCGAAAGTTCCAGGCCCTTCGCGGATCCAAGACGGTCACAAAAGATGGAGGGAAAGACCTGGGGGCCGGCAACAGTACCGACGAGGTTCTCACCGGCGGCAGAGCCATCATGGTTTAGGTATTAGGGTCTGGGACCATTTCATGTACTTGTTTTTTCTGTGTTGTAAACAATCCTTCAACCTTGGAAGAGATGCTGGGACACGAATAGTAGATTGAACTAAGACCAGATGATTAAATGTATACAGTTTACATCCGTATGCCAAGTGCTTGTTCCGCCTCGGTAGTAATCCGTCCTCTTTTTCTAGTCAGGGGTTGTTTTTCTCCCCCCCCCCCCACTTTCTAAGTTTCTTTCTTTTTTCAGTGAAAAATGACATGTCTCCTCAAGTCCCAGAAATAGGATCTATAGACGAATACTCCATGGATGAATTCTGTCTCTGGTCAATGGATGCTACTCATACAAAGTCTCACACTTGGGGAGTCCCCTAACCCAGTCGACATACATTCACAGCACAAATGAAGAGGTATTTCTTTTTTCAAATTCGAGAAGACCACCTGCGCTTATATAATCTCTGTACTCATCATGCCGGCGGGCTTGACATTCCTCTAGATTTACTAAGTAGTTAACAGGAGACATTGCCGAGCCGTCGTCGAGGACCTCTTCGTCAGTTCACAACTACCATAGGGTAGTCTATAATTTATACGCTTTGGATTCAAAGTGTATGACCTTCATCTATTCTGAAGACATCGAGATCTATAGTCCATACGCATCTAAAACAAATAAACAATTGTCAACTAGTCCAAACCAATCTGGCACCCAGTGATCTGCGATGTCAGGTCTAATGTCAGTTGAAGGCTTCGACCATTGTAAGCTCTTGAACATGAACTTGAACCTCCTGATTCTTGGCTTGGATCCCATGCTCGAGGTTGACACCGTCGGCATGGGAAACACGCTGCCGCCGCCGCTGTTGAACGGCGGAGGCAAGCACATCGAGGATAGCTTCAGTCTCCTCCCACCCGACACATCCGTCCGTGACACTGACGCCGTACTTGAGATTCTCAGGGGTTGAAGTGCTGCAGAGGTCCTGGCGCCCCTCGTTGATATTGCTCTCGATCATTACGCCGACCACGGGACAGCCATCAGCGATCTGGCGAGCGACATCAGCTGCCACCAGAGGCTGGTTCCGGTAGTCCTTGCTTGAGTTGCCGTGGCTGCAGTCGACGACGACGCCCGGTTGGCCTCGACCGGCACCGGCAATGATGGCGCTAGCACTGCACGTGTGTTGGGCGCCGTAGTTGGGGCCAGCCTTGCCTCCTCGAAGGACGAGAAATGTGCTGTCGTTGCCTGCCGTCTGCTTGTATGCCATGCGGCCGTCGTCGTCAACGGTGATCACCGAGTGCGGCGCTGCGGCGGACGACATGGCATTGATAGCGACGTCGAGGCTGCCGTCGGTGCCGTTCTTGAAACCCACGGGCATGGCAAGACCGCTGGCCAGCTCGCGATGTGTCTGACTCTCGGTGGTGCGTGCGCCGATGACTCCACAGGCTAGCAGGTCGTCGACGAATGGGACCACTAGAGGTGTCAGGACCTCTGTAACGACTGGCAAGCCCAGACGCGTGACCTCGAGCATTATCTGTCGAGAAATAGCGAGACCCTTTGTAAGGTCTTCCGCACCGGTGGCCGTTTCGGTGAGATCTGGAGAGTGTACGAGACCTTTCCAGCCCACAGTCGTGCGAGGCTTCTCAATGTAGACCCTCATTACAATCAGAAGATCATCTTTGTGTTGTTCTGCGGCCTGGGCAAGGAGACGGGCATAATGAAGAGCAGACTCCGTGCTGTGTATACTGCACGGGCCGACGAGCACCATGATACGGTCGTCCTGGTCGCTCCCATAAGCGAGGACCTTGCGGATAGCCTCTCTGTGGCTTTGTATCATGGCTGTCTCATGATAATTCTAAAGCGTTTGTTAGTATCTTTCCAACCACTTTCGCTCTCCTTCTTCCGTTCTAAGCGGGTTAACTCACGAGAGAAAGCGTCTTTTTGTATGTGTGTGGCACCAACGAGCCTTCAAGCGTGGACAGGAATGATTGGACAGCCATTTTGAGAGAATTTGAGTGCAGTTGTTCGGAGTTGTCGTAGTGGATACAGAGGCGAACCGGAAGTGGGTATTCTGGAAATTTTCTCGAGATTCTTGAGTGTTTTAAATGATGATAACTGTAATGGAAGAGGAGGTAAGACTTTGACTCTTGGGTCAATGATTGTTGCTGATGCGTATGAGACGCGTATTCACCGGCAGCAGCCCCTCAAGGGGTTGAGATGATCTACAGCCTTCTTGTCGATGCAGGAAAGATCATGGAGTAGGTTTACAATGCAAAGTCATCCTTTACCAGACGCCGCTGCCGGACTTTCCCCAAATTTGCCTGTGGGAATGACCTCATCCAACAGATATCACAAAATATTTGCATCGGTCACCGAAGATTCCCTGAAGAAAGCCATATTGACGTGACTAGGCTGAGTAGCCTCACTCTGAGCCCGTCCCAGAGAGATGATTACGGACGTGGGCGATGCAAGAGAGTGTGTTCAAAAGTGCGAGAACAAATGGCAATACTGTGTACCTCGTTACTTGGTGACCGCTTGCGTCGCTTACGTCGTGGGGCTTGACCGCCAGTCTGCCAGAAAGATTCCCAATGGCATGCCGTACCATTATTTCCACTCTGGATAAGGAGCACGCAACCCACTCAACGCAAATTCTTGGTTACGGCTTGGGGTGGGTGTGAGTACAACCGGATATCAGTCTGACTTGTGTTGCCCGGGCGGGCGCCAGGTGCGCAATTCGCCGTACCATGATGAAAGTTTGAACCTGCGGGCCTCGAATACTGATGTCATACAAATGTACAAATCAGTTGTAATTCACAAGGGCGTATTGATACAGATGTGACACCAAGACCTCAAGCTCCTGGTGAGAAGGGACAACCGTAGCTTGTACATGTGAAAACAGAGAAGAAAATATACGAGAAACAAACCCAATCTCAAATAATTGCGATTTATGACGTGCTTGTTGCGGAAGGTAGAAGCTTTAGTTTTCCTAGGTTTGAATCACAGAAAGATCACACTGGCCACTACGCGCGTGTTCCTATCGAAAGGGGTAATATGGCATAGGTACCTACCCTGGTACTTAGTTACCACGGCGTCTTACTGCGCTGGTCATTCACAAAATCACATTGAGTCCAGATCATAAGGACCTCGTGCCAATGCATTGATAACAATAATTTCAAAGAAAGCAGTCGCATCTAATTGAGAGAAATCCTGGCAGATTATGAGTTTAATCTTGATCCACCCTTCAGAAACAGCCCGTCCATCCTCTTTCGCCTGGCCTCACCTAGACGCCATAACCTATGTCTCGCTCCACGGGTAGCCACCAGGCTGGAGCTGCCCGTTGAGAAAGGCAAGTTTGACAAGCTTCTTGTCAGCGATCTCTTTCTGGTGCTTCTCCAGCTCTTCAACGTCCCAATTTGCATGGATGTATCCCCCCTTGAGGAAATCGCCCTTTGCGGAGGCGAGATAGACTGCAAGCCCTCCAACGAGGGCGGCCTTGTCTTTGGAAAATGGCAGGAAGGGTGGTACGACCATACCGCGGCCCTGTTCCGCCTCGACCATTCCCGGGTGCACTGAGAAAGTACGAAGGCCCGGGTGCTCAATGTCCAGGCATTCGCCCAGCTTGATCACAGCGAGCTTAGATGCGCTGTATCCCGACATAGCGGGAGCTACAAAGGATGCTCCCAAACTGACGAGATTGATGACGGTCCCTTTCCCGCCAGTGGTGTTGATCAGGGCATGGATCATGTTAAAGCTGCCTCGCACGTTCACTTCCTGATATCACAAATCAGATGACGATATTCAGGTCAGGTCTCGCTGGGGTAAGTGCAACTCACAAAGTTCTCCCACCACTCTGAAGAGCCAAGCTGGCCCACTGGTCCAAGATTCATGGCGCCAGCAGCGTTTACCAGGACATCAACCTGGCCAAGCTCTCTGACGGCGAACTTGAAAATCTTGTCAGCTGCCTCCTGGGACCTGATATCCCCCTCGGCAATGAGCACGCGGGACTGGTCTGGAAGGTCTGCGGCAGCCGACTTGAGCTTGTCAGAGCTACGGCCAACCAATACCACACCCTTGGCACCAGCCTGGAGGAACGACTTTGCAACAGCCTGGGATACGATGTCAGCGTAAACGCATAGTCGTGTGTCGGTATTGAACTCACAAAGCCGATACCACCGGCCGCTCCCGTGACGATCAAAACTTTTCCATCTGCGCTGATAGATGGGTTTTTGACTGGATCCACAGCCTGATAGACGTCGCGGTGCATAGACTTCGTGAGCATGAAAGGGGCTGTATAGGCATCGGCGTCGACTTGGGCGTTTGCGGCCATCTTGATGAGACTCCAAGTATATGATAAGAAATGGGGAAGCGATAGGGCTGGTACTGATGGGAAGACTGTTTCCAACAAAGCGTGCCGAAGAGTTGCACGAGATATTTATGTAGTGAATAGTACACGTCTGTAGCAGGAACTATGAATGAGAGCCTTCTTGTCAAAAGAACCGTGGAAAGCTAGTTAAGTATAATGGTCATGAAGTGGTGGCTAAATCTGGCAGTCTTTCAAGGCCTGATGAGTGCGGCCAAATTCCGCGCTTAGTTATCAAGAACATCCTCTTTACAAACCATGTTTAGAAACGAGATTTTTCAGCAGGAGAGCCTGATGTGAGCACCGAGTCTCGCCTGAATGTGGTCTTACCTAAGGCCCCCAATCCGTACAAGTCAGCAAAGGGTTTGTATTTTACCTTATCATACGCAGGATTCCATATTCATCTTGAGTTTGAATGTCATCCTGTATTATCACTCCCCATGTACAGAAGAATGTTGGTATGACAAGGCTCTGAGGGGTCAAATTCTAAAGTACCGCGGTGTGGTTACAGCAGATGGAACTACACCTCCTGAATGTGAAGTTCACCCCTCCCACTCACTCTGCGGAGGTGCTACAACGTACAAGCACATCGCAAAGTGTAGCCAGCTTTTGCAAAGGATCGACAAATTTCCGCCACCGGACGAGTCCGACATGAGGTGTCATTTCTGACAATTTTCAATTCTGGGTCCGACATATTCGGATGAGATATCCAGCGGCTGAAGCACATCCTTCTCAAGTGCTCCCTCCTTACGCCCCTTGACGAAGTGATTATCTTTCACGCGGCAACAACGGAACACGGGTTGCTGCCCAACACAGCCCATACTGGCTAAATGGATGTTCTCATAATCGGCGGCGGGCTGTGCGGCCTCGCCACCTCCATCTCTGTCGCACTCTCAGGGCACCGGGTTACCGTTCTTGAGGCCTCCCATGACCTGCACGAGTTCGGCGCCGGCTTGCAGAGCTCACCGAATGGCACCAGACTCTTCCAGCGTTGGGGCATCGCAGACGTCCTCCAGCCTGTTGCTGCAGCCCCAAAGATTCTTGAGATCCGCAATTGCGACGGCACCGTCCTTGCCCGCCGGCAGAAGTACGACAATGAGGTCAAGCAGCGGTATGGTCACCCATTATGGGCACTCCACCGAGTAGACCTGCAGCAAGCACTCCTGCACAGGGCAGAGGCCCTCGGCGTGCAGATCAAGTTCGCTTCGCGGGTTGTGCAAGTCGATGTGGCCAGGGCCAAGCCTTCGCTGCGGCTTGAGACTGGCGAGGAGTACCACGGTGACCTCGTGGTCGTTGCAGATGGTGTATGGTCCTCAACAAACTCACAGGTCCTCGGAAAGCCCATCGCTCCAGAGCCAACTGGCGACATGGCGTACCGCATAATGCTGGAAGCGTCCGAGGTCAGCGACGACGAAGAGCTGTCCGAATTCATGCGTACACCCCGCGTCCAGCAGTGGCTCGGCCCTCGCGCACACGCTGTTGGGTATTCGGTGCGGAACAGTTCGCAGCTCAACGTCGTGTTGGCGGTCAAGGATGATTTTGAAGCCTCGGCCAAGGCGCGCGAGGCGAGGCGAGAAGGCGACGTGGAGGAGATGCGACGTCTCTTTGAAGGTTGGGACCCGATGTAAGTGCCCGGGCTTGGAGGAGCCATTAACTGTCAGTCTTCTCTGGCCATCGAAACTAAGACGTATGCACTTGCAGGTTGACGAAAATCCTCCAGAAGGTGGAATCTGTCGCCAAATGGCGGCTCATGAACCGTCAGTAACATACCCTTACATGTCCATCAGGAGACGTGCTCGTTCCTCTCTATCTGAACCTGACACGTTGAACAGTATCGCCTCTACCGAGCTGGCGCTCTGTCCAAGGTTCCTGTGTCTTGGCTGGGGATTGCTGCCATGCCGTCCTGCCGTACATGGCCCAAGGACTCAACATGGGCCTCGAAGACGCCGCCGTCCTAGGCTGTCTTCTTGGCCACGTCCGGACCGCAGAACAATTGCCAAAAGCCACAGCTATGTACGAGCGTATTAGGATCGCGAGAGCCTCACGCATGCTGGACGAGACGCGCATCCACGCAAAGTACTGGCACGCGGAGAGCCCAGAGGCTCAAGAGAAACGAAAAATTGATATGGCACGCAGCTTCGATGAACATACGACTTGGTAAGCACGAACTCGCTTGATCAATTACTCTATTCTTGACCAAATGTTGAAATGTACTCGCCGCAGGACGCACCCCAGACAGCAACATTGGATTTGGTCGTACGATGCCTACAAGGAAGCGGAAGAGGCGTTTTCTGCTGATCCGTTTTAGCTCCCTCATCAGCCTGTGTTGGGTCCGATGCTTCCGCTGCAAAGTCTGCTTTCGGTTTCCTGCTTGTGTTCCCATAGACCTAACTCAATACTACCTGTTTTTCAATCCCCGGTTCTCATCCCGAGATATATCTTTGCTGATATCTCCGTTCCTTGTCTTGATCTCGTCTTTACTTTCCCATTCCACTCCGCCTTTAATGTCACAGCGACCAGGACATACCCATCTAGGTTGCGCGAACTCCAAGCTCGTGAGCCTGCCGGGCCGCAACACTCTGCTCCATCTTTTCTATTCCCCAATCCGTTCCCTATCCTTGTATTTGTTTGCCAGTCACATTAGCCTGAGGTCTTGGTTCAGTCAACTTGTTTCCATCTCTAGTCATGGCATACTCGACACCATCCATCCCGTCGCTGACAAAGCAACCCTACATGACGCATACAACAGATAAAACAGTCGACTTGGAGCACACCAGCGAGAAACGTCCGCGTTCAAGACCCCAAAGTTTGTCCTGGGTAGCGCCGCTCGAGGAAGCCATACCAGCTCCAGGGACCTTGGACTTTTCCGTCTCGATTTCCCACACGACGCTTGGGGACTGTTCGGACAACAACGCTGTTGCCGGGACCCAAACAGCAGCCCGAGAACCTGCACTGGACGCCACCTGTGCAGACAATGATAGGGCTAGTCCCAGGAATTGGCCGGCTTGGTACCGCAGCGTAGTGCTGGCCGCCGTATCCTACTCTACTCTTGTTGTGTAAGCATGAGCCAGCCCCCCAGCCACCTCGCCCAGTTCATATTCCACTCTCAGGTCGTGATCCCCCCGAGTAGTGATGCACAGCATACCTATGCATCATATGTCGCTTCAATTTCCTTACCATCGTTTTCAGAATAATGGTATCAACGGCCTACGCGTCCGGTATCCCAGGCATGACACAGGACTTCGCCATCACAAACAGCACCCTGCCTGTGCTTGGCGTCTCGACGTATCTGTTTGGCCTCGCCCTGGGACCCCTAGTCCTGGCGCCGCTCAGTGAGATGTACGGACGGCGCCCAGTTTACCTTGTGGCCATGTTCCTCTTCACCATCCTGCTTGTCCCATCCGCCCTGGCTCAAAACCTTGCAACACTACTCATCACCAGGTTCTTCGCCGCCTGTATGGGATCTGTCATGGTATCGAATGCTGGAGGCACGCTAAATGACATAGCGACCCCCAAGACGCGGGCGCTCTATTTCTCAATTTGGACCTTGGGGGTGGCGAACGGTGTAGGTCACGGGGTTGTTCTTTCTAAATATCAAACTCTTCCCTTTATTCCCCAATCTTCGTATACCCTCGTGGGTTGACTTGGCCCCTTTCACACTTCTCATGATTTTCCTGACTTCATACGGTAACTAATTCCCAAATAGCCTGTCATAGGTCCTGTGTTGGGCGGTATAGTCTTCCAGTATCTAGGCTGGCGGTGGGTAAGCACTTCTGAATGCAACTTTGACACTCAAGCACAGAGTTTCTCTTTCTGTAACCTGTGTTTCAAATCTTCGGGTACTCTGCGACCTGGTCCTCGCTGCAATCGGATGAGATCTCTATCGATTGCTTGGTAGCTGACTTCCCATTTTTCAGATACAATGGCTCATGGTAATTCTCGCCGGTATTTCCTGGATAGCGATGTTGTTCGTGCAAGAGACATTTGCACCAACTATTCTCGCAAAACAGAGAAAGAAGCATCAACACTCAGGTGGTACGAATTTTACTAAAGTGAAAGCGGACAAATTGAAGCTCGGAGCACTCGGGAACCGCTTGTTGACGAGCATGAAGAGGCCCGTCCTGATGGTAATCCGAGAGCCTATATGGTGAGATTCTTCATTTTTCATAAGAAAAGGCCCATGAAATTCAGGTTGCTGACTCTACCAGCCTCTTCCTGGATGTATACATTGCCATCCTTTATTCGATTCTCTACCTTTGTATTGTTGCGTATCCTATCATATATCGAGACCTCCGTGGCTGGGAGCCGGCCTTGGCGGGTATGGGTTTCCCACAACCTTTTTGTTTCATTCACTACCCCAATTTCTTGAGCATCAGAATCATTGTGGCACATCCCTTGCACAATTTCATGCGAGCAAGGAACTGACTGGAGTTAAATCACCAGGGCTCCCATTCCTCGCTATCGGCTCAGGAGTTGTCCTCGCAATCCTCGCCGAGCCACTTTTCAGCCGTGTCTCAAGGTTGATTCCACTCTTCCAACAAATCCGTCACAACGCAGCAAGTACAGGTGTCAGCAACCAGGGTCCCCTACCTGACTTCAAGCCAAGTCTATCGCCATCGTCTCCGACTCCGGAGGAAAGCAACATCCCTCTCGTCTTCTTCGGGAGCATATTAATACCCCTGGGACAGCTGCCCTTCGCCTTGTCTGCCTCGCCGCCCAACTCGCCCGTCATCGCCATCATGTCGGGAATCCCCTTCGGCATGGGCATGACCATAACATTCATATACGTCAGCAATTATCTAGCAATGTGCTATGGCGGGCCGCGGGGCTTCGCTGCGAGTGCGTTGGCGGGGAACGCGTCTATGAGGAACATCGTTGCCGGCGGCCTGCCGCTCCTGGCACCTATCTTGTATGACAGGCTGGGCCCATTGCCGACAGGCTTGATGCTCACCGGGATAGAGACACTGCTGATCGCAATGCCGGTTTTGTTCTGGAAGTACGGGCTTAAGATGAGAAACGCTAGCAAATTAGCCACGCAGGTAGCTTAGAGTACAGGGGAGAGGTGGTTGATTACTATTTCAGCAAGTAGGCGTTAGGTATTGAAAAGTCAGTCCTTCATAGGAATATCTCTTGGGTATCGGGATGGACATAGATACGTCGGCGTAAGAAGTGTTTGACTGCAATACGTGGTTTGCATTATTCTTTTGTACTACTTCGCCAGTGAAATATGAGCCACCAAAGCCAAACCGAGACTGACCCTCTTCATGTCTAGTTACAGAGTAGCAATCCTCGGCTTCTCGTTAGACCAATCTGACTCATAGCCAAATAACTAACCACAGAGGCACAGCCAAGGTGTAATAAGACTTTCCCTGCTTGTAGATGCTCAGGTGCTCAACGGTCGGGACGGAGGCGTGGTCGAAGAATTTGATAACGCGTCCAGGTAGCCTTTACCCTCGTCAAATGTATCACTAATTTGAAAAACATGGACGGCAACCAAATATTATGCAAAACTTCTGGTAACAAGTAAAGTTTCACTAGGATACATGTAGAAATTGAGGGCCGACGCAACATTTGAATGCAAATATTTTGCAGATATCACTTGAGCAGTGCCGGGAAGTCTGGCCTATCCCAGTACGACCACATGTATTTGGACCATTTAATCTCGTTGGCCGTCATCTTACTAGTGCCGGAAGATCACCTGTCAAAGGAAAAAAGCAAATGAGGCCCTGGCCGGTTTGAGACATGTTCGATCCCAACAGCACGGTAACGCTACTGCGTTGTGGTTACATTATCAGCAGCCGGCGTTCTTGTTCCTGGGTCTCGATGACGAGTCGGACTTAGGTCGGAGGTTCCCGTTATCTGTGGGTGGCCGGCTGCGGTCATCAACAAAGGTCATGGTTTGGCTTTAGAAACTCTTGGAACGGCGCTGATATCTATACACTTTTCACACGAGTAGGCACTGCAATCTTAAGAGGTGCCAAGAGATAAGGAATCCTTGCCGAGAACGCCCTGAAGCCGGGCACGGGATGGAAAGGCCAACCTTGCGCCGAACCGTCGGCTTGGGTCGTCTCCAGCCCGCTACTTTAGCTTCGTGATGATAAGGGATAGAACGCCGGTCTTTCAGGGTTTCTTGGCCTGGGTCTGAGGGCGTCGATGTGAGGCCCGATTCTCAAATGGAACAATGAGTGCCGTTCGTTATATAATTTGGTGGCCCCTGGCTTGTCCGGACTCATGGAAGCGTTGATGCTTCTGTAACCGGAAGTATAGGTACTCCAAATTAGCAGGACACTACGACACCATGAGCGAAGTTGTAAGTATCTATCTGCCCTGAGAAATTCTGCATGTACAGAGTCTGTAACTAGTTGTGAACAAATACTGACGCTTTCTACCTTTTCGACAGCCAAGCTACGATGAATCGATGCCTACGGGTGGCAATCCGTTCGAGGTGGACGTGAACGCCCAGTACGCGGGCTTCGAGTACAACTACACATACTTGATCTTCTGCGCGTTCATCGTATGGCTGATCATCCCGGGGATCGGCCTCCTCTACGGAGGCCTTGCCCGGCGGAAGTCTGCCCTGGCGCTGCTCTTCCAGTCACTCATGGTCGCAGCGGTCACCACCTTCCAGTGGATGTTCTGGGGCTTCTCGCTCGCCTACAGCCGCACGGCGGGGCCCTTCATCGGCGACCTGGCCAACTTCGGGCTGCGCAACGTCGTGGCGGCCCCGTCGATCGGGAACCCCACGATCCCGGACATCGCCTTCTGCCTGTACCAGCTCCTCTTCTGCGCCTGCACCGTGCAGATCGTCGTCGGCGGCGCCTTCGAGCGCGGGCGCATCATCCCGTCCCTCGTCTTCGGGTTCTTCTGGGCCACGGTCGTGTACTGCCCCATCGCCTGCTGGACGTGGAACCCCAACGGCTGGCTGTTCAACCTGCCGTCCCTGGACTTCGCTGGTGGCGGCCCCGTGCACATTGCCTCCGGATGGGCGGCGCTGGCCTATGCCCTGGCCCTTGGCAAGCGAAAGACGATTTCTGACGACAAGTCACACGGCAAGCCGCACAACACGACTCTCGTCTTCCTCGGGACCGTCTTCATCTGGTTTGGATGGTTCGGCTTCAACGGCGGCTCGGCGCTCAATGCCAGTGTCCGGGCAATGTACGCTGCCTTCAATACCAACACCGCCGCGTCGACCGGGGCTATCGGATGGGTCATCGTGGACTACATCAGACACAAGAGACGCTTCAGCGTTGTCGGTGCCTGCGAGGGTGCCATCGCCGGCCTCGTCGGCATCACGCCGGCAGCAGGGTACGTCAGTGTCTGGCTCGCGGCTGTGATTGGTTTCCTCACAGCCGTCGTCTGCTCGTTGATGTCTGATGTCAACGTGTGGCTGCATATCGATGAGGGCATGGATGTCTTCAAGCTGCACGGTATCGGAGGCATGTGTGGCTCTTTCTTTACTGGCATCTTCGCCACGTCTTCGAGTAGGTCTATCCTCGTAATGCTGCTTGCAAATATCCCGTCAGGACAAGCGACGCTGACCTTAAAACCCTTAGTTTCTGCCCTCGACGGCGCAACTCTCGCATCCGGAGGTCTCGACGGGAACGGGATCCAAGTCGGAAAACAATTTGCTGAGATTTGCGCCATCTCCGCTTATTCTTTCGTGGTTTCATATGCCCTGCTCATGATCATGAAGTACATCCCTGGTCTGCACCTTCGCGTCTCTGACGATGCCGAAGAGCGAGGGTTGGACTTGGACCAGTTCTTCGATGAGCAGATTGGTGATTGGAGTTATCTAGAAATGGTCAAGAAGCAAGAGAGTACTACAATCCTCGGCGAGGGGGCGCGCGGTAGTGACTCATCTTCAACTGGGGAGGGGGTGACCAAAGAGGGAAAGGGTGGCGTTGGGGCTTGATGCTTGATCTTGGGCATTGCTTCCGGGGGCATCAATAATACTCAGTTGGGCTTGACTTTTGCGATCTGAATCCATATCGCTGAGGCGACGTGCTTTCTAGTTACAACGCTGCGTTTTTCTTTTCAATTCTTCGAGCACAAGATCTACCATACCATAATAGGCTTCACAACGTCGCCATTTCCCATGACTTTAACGGCCTCATCAAAGTCCTCAAACTTGAAGAACTTGACCAGCTTTTCCACGGGAAAGATGCCCTCCTTCCACCATCTTATCATCTGTGGAATGTACTCCTTCGTCCTGCTGTGACCCTGAACAGCACCAAAGTACTGCTTGCCGCTGACCATGAAGCTCTGCATATGCAGCGTCAAGTTCGCGTTTGGCATGCCGGTTCCGACCTGTATGATCTTGGCCATGTACCGAGTGTACTCAATCTGGGCAGCAACAAGCGGCGGGTGGGCACTTGTGTCGATCGAGATGGTGGCGCCCAGCCCGTCAGCCGCCTCCTTGACGGCAGCCACCAGGTCCTCCGTCGACATCTTGGAGGTGTTGAAGACATGCGTGGCGCCGACCGATTTTGCAAGCTCCAGGCGCGCCTCGACCCTGTCGATGCCGATGATCGTCTTGCACTTCTGGTTCTTGGCGGCCATCACAGCGGCCAGCCCGACGCCTCCCATGCCGACGATGGCGATGGCATCTTCCGGCCCGGCCTTGGCCACGGAGATGACGGTACCGCTGCCCGTTTGCAGGCCACAGCCGAGGGGTGCCAGGAGCTTGAGGTCCTCGCGCCCGAGGCCCAGGCCGCTCACGTTCACGACGGACTTGTCGCTGACGATGGCGTGCTGCGCAAAGCTGGACTGGCCGAAGAAACGGCCGCCGATGGAGCCTCCCTTTGCGTCGAGGAAGGCTGGTTCGCCCATGAAGTTGATCTCGAAGAAGTCCACGCAGTGCGAGGGAGGGCCCGTCTTACATACATGGCAGGTGCCGCAGTACGAGAACGAGAGCAAGACCGGGTCTCCTGGCTTGACCTACACACGATTTCAAGCGTCAAAAAAGAAAAGGAGAAAAGGAGAACCTTCCGGACGGACGAATCCAAAGCGCCACTCACACTGCTCACGTCCTTGCCAACTTGCTTCACATAACCAGACCCTTACTCTGGTGGTCAGCACAGTCTTGTCTAGTGTTCGGTGGCGGCATAGGAATACTCACCTTCATGTCCAAGGACTCTAGGGTAGAACACGGCTGGCACACCTTTGTCGTCCGGTGTGTCGCCGCAGTGCAGGTCTGTGTGGCAGATACCGGATGCGACTATCTCGACCACAACCTCGTCATGCTTGAGTTCCCGCAGCTTCACGTCCTCGAGGGCCCAGCCCCCCTGGGAGAATGGTGCGCGGGACACGAGGGCCTTCGACTCCATTGGTCAGGTCCGGTGAAGGAGTTGCAGGGAAGGCGGTCGGTGTCGATTCTGGGTGAAAAGAGTGTCTCGACTGAAGATCCGAGTGCTGTTGCCGAATGAGAAGAGGACTCTGTCAACCGCGATCACTATCGTCGGGCCCACCCACCCGGCATCCTTCAATGTGGGGCAACCCGACCCCGGGGAGATTCAACCTTCTTTGGGGAAGGATTGGGGTAACAATCAATGGACACAGGTCTAGCAGAGCTTGACCCACAATTACATTTTTTCTGTAGACTACCTACCTAGGTACTTAAGTAAGTTAGTTAAGACATGACCACAACAACCCTGGAACCTCCCTAGCACAATTCTCTTCTCAAGATACATGTCCCTGGCAGCATCACGAACTTCTTGGAGACAAGAGACAAGAGACATCCGATAAATGGAACTGGAGGTTTTTATACCCAGAACCGGAGGATACTCGGTCACAACCCAGATATCCACGCCAATGCCAACCAAACACCCAGGCCCATAGAACACTCCAGCTAATTACACAACATCCAATCCCATAAGGCAGTCACTCAGGACGCCGATGCACAATACTCGCTCTCCCGGCAAGTGGTATCAGGTATTATGGGCATGGAAATTAGGTCAGGGTGTAGTCACCGCCAAAGCATGACTTGTACTCTAGTTCACCCCCCGTTTTCCCCGATGCGGATGTCTGCCTCCCATAGGAAACAGCTCACAATTTACGTCTGCGTGTTCATGTCTTGAGCTGCCTGCCGTAGAAGCTAGTCAACCTACAAGCCAAAGATCAAGCAATGACCGGTTGCCTCCCCTGCCACGCCAACCCCCGGAGCCCTCCGCTCCCAATCTGGCGGGTCCGTTTGTGAACGGAGTTACTTGGTACAGATGAAAGAGCAACAGCAGGAACTATGAGTTGGCATGCCCGCCACGAGAGTAAACCGGGGCCCCTCACCTTACGGGTGACTGTTGAACTCGAACCTTGCCTGGCCTTGTATCTTCCGCCAATTGTTGACACTGAAATCGGACTCCAGGATGGGCATGATCCAGCCTCCCTGATCAAGTCGCAAGCCAAGAAAATCCGGACTGTTCTGGATCAGTGAACGCCATCGACCTTTATACCACACCCACGTCTCTCCTCCGCGCTCCCGGAACTGCCATCCCACCGCCGGGCGGATTGTAGGTTTGCCTTGGCTGACGTAGACGTGAGAGGATGGCTTCGGGCCGAAGGTCCTGGGTGGGGGTGGTTCAAGAGCACGGGCACGAGCAGCCTCACGGCGCTTGGTTGCATGGTGAGGCTGGGTGGCTCGGCTGTCCGATCGTAGCTGAGGGCCACTGACGGGTTCTAAATCGGACAAAGGACCGGCAGGAAGCGCGCCTGAGATGCTCTGGACATCTTCAGCCGCAGGCGGAAGTGGCGGTGATAGGACGTATGGTTGGGGCGAGCCAGGGTGTTTTTGGATCCAGGCGTACGCGTCATTGACGCGAGAAAGCGCGTTGATCGCATTTGGGAGTGGGCATACTCGCGGGTGCATGAGGAATGAGAGCTTCAGCCAGCTTGCTTCGACTAGGTCAAGCATCTCCGTGCCGTTGGCCAGGGACAGTATGTCGTAGTATGCTTCCGCAGGGCACAACAGGATGCGGTTTAGATGCCGACACTGCTCCTGCACGTCTGGGGTGGGCACAGTTGAGGCAATCTGGTCAGCCGAAGCTGCCGCCCGAGGCAGTGGATCCTGTTGAGTAGTCTGAGCCGCAGAGGCTGGACGACGAGGTGTCTCGCCACGAGGCTCGGGGTGCTTACTCATTGCACTTCGCTTGGAATCCTCTGTGAGCCGGCGAATCTTGGAAGGATGACGGGTGATGGGGAAGCCGTCATCGTGGCTGTCATCCTCGACGTATCTCTTGCGACCTCCCACGAGTTCGACATTGCCCTCACAACCTTCCTGCCTCTTTGAGTCAGCAGAACAGTCACCATGAAACTCTGGTATGCGCTCACAGAGGTCTCATGCTTCTCGTCGCTCTGTCTGAGCCGGCTGCCTGGGGTGGCGGGGCCCGGGGCTTTGGGACTTGGCCACGATGCCATCTTATCGCGTCAAGCAACCTTGAATGCTGATGCGGTCGAGGAAGACAGATGAGGATGATTGTGGGACAGTCAGAGCAGTCCCAAAGCAGCAGTAAATAGCATTGGATGGTAGGTGGAAGAGGACTTTGGACGATGGGAGAAGAGGCGAGAGGGAATCCGAGATGCTTGGGTCAAGTGGTCAGGAGAGCGTCTGGGGTGGTAGCACCTGTGTTTTACGGGGAGGTCTAGGAAATGAAATCAGCCAGGGGGGTCAAGGAATTGCTAACTGGGTGGGGGAAAAAAGTTCTGGGAAAACCCCTCAAGGGATAAGCGCAGACGGGAGTAAGACCTGAGTGCGTGGCGCGACTCCCAGCTGTGGTGTTCTAGGCCTTTTGGAAGGAAGGCATCCCTCTGAGAGGAAGGGGGCCCTCTGGAAAGAACGGGGCGCCTCTACATTATTGATGTACCCTCCGTTCCTCTGTGTGCGGAAATCTGACCTGTTTGAAAATGAAGTTGGCGTGGTGCCAACCTAGTGAAACTGAGAATACCCATGTGTCATCATCATTCCTACAGCCATCCCTATGGAAAAGATAACCTCCATTTTATGAGTCAAGCGACGGTCCTGAATATCCCGCCGTTGCTTTCTAGTTACACTGAAGGTGCTTTGAAATGGACTGACTCCGTCACTTTTCACAGTCCAGCCTCCTGTGTTGTTGCTCATTCTGTTTCCTCCAGCCAGTACTCCCAGGTGACCAACTTGTATTTGTGGTTCATGAGCTTCTCACTGCACGTCCTTTTTTAGAGAGACTGATCGAAAATCTTATAAACTCTCAGTATTTAAGAAGCGCGACGGTCATACTCCTCAAAGCCTTGCCCGGGTAGGTTTCGCCATCTGAATCCCTGCTCGACCCTCGCACATTAACTACGGTTTCAAGTCTTTTAATCCCACAAAAGTCCCCATTGAAATACTCCAAACGGTGTTCTAGAGTATGTCTGCCTCAAAATCCATACGGGCTTCGCCCGCCCCCAAAACCCTTGCATTGGCTCTCAAAGTGACACTTTGGGTTGCTGTAGTCCCCTTACTCCCCATGATAGCCCCTGCGGCCTGCTATCGGCCTCACCGTCAACGACAGGTTGGAAAACACAGAACAATAATTGCGGCAAGAAACAACGGTTCCAGTTATCACAAATCCTAAATGATCACTTCTTCGACAATGGAAAGATCCAACCCAGCAGTGTCCTCGCGGAAAATGAGCCCGTAGTCGCAACTAATGACATGCGAGGACAGGCCTCAACGACGACGAGCACTGTCCAGCATATCCCAGTCGGAAAGACCATCATCCAGTCCTCTGAGGTAACCGGAACCACAGCTCCCAGTCCCACCGACGAAACCAAACCAAACACTTATCGGACAGTGGCAAAGTCTCAACCAGCGCCTCAGGACCCTCCGACACCCACCCGGGACGCCCTGATGCTAGCCATCACGCAGGCCGCCTGAAGGACCCTTCCAGGAAATTCGTACTGGTAAAGGCCATTATCGCCAGCTTGCAAATCTTGACCGTGGGCTTGCTCATGTACTTTGATGTTGCTTGCCCGGTATGCGGAGGCGGCGCCTACCGGTGAGCCTATTCTGGATGTCGACCCGGATGAGTACGATGAACGATGGCGCTGTTGAAACAGTAAAGTGATTGATATTCTGCATTTGATTATTCTCCGAGATGAACAATGATTCAAAATAAGGCAATGAGAACTATCCCTTGGCGTGGGCCGTGGATGCTGAGCCTGGACGAACGACGTTGATCAACGACCACCAGGTGAAACCCTGGACCGTTTGGATGTTCACCATTAAGAAGTCTGAAGTCAACTGCCTAGATACGACCGGCGAGCGGATCACTGCCAGCAATCCTGACATGTACAGCTTGGAAAATAGGTTCTCTATCTCGAGTTGGACTAGAGTAGTTAGATATCTAGATACCTAGTAAGCCAGCACCAATACTAGTTCAGTCTGTGATCTATATCGAATGTTTTCGCAGCACGGGAGATTAATTCACGATCCAGTTACCTACCGCAGACTATAACATTACAAGTGCACAGGGTGCAAAAGCCTTGACAGGCTAATTGCCCCGGGAATCATCTCCTGTTCCTGGTACTTTCTGTGGGAACCGCCCGTGGCTTGTTCGACCTGGGCTACCCCAGGTGCCCACTCCTGGTGACATACTTGTTAGTGCTTGTCGCGTATTCTGGTGTGGATTCTGTAAATCCACAGCCTAGAAATCGTTGCACCAATTTGGGCCCTCACGGGGGTGGGCTGTTATATCTTCGCTGCAAAGCAACAAAGCGACGCTCGCCTGCTGGCTCTGGAGCTGGGTGCTCCAGAGTACAAGTCCATCAGTGGCCCCTGGTACACATTTTCGGACAACTGGGAAGCCAGGTAGAAATTTGTGATAAATACAAAATGCATTAGATCTTGATTTGCTCGCTTGCGAAGCACACCCTTGTGCTGTGATGACCCCCGCCTCCTTCGCCCGTTTCGAACCCGCCTTCTGGGCCATTCCTTTTTGAACAACAGCATACTAAGCACTACATTAAGATCGCCGATAAGTGGTTCATTCGTTGCTCATAAAACATGGTTCCATACACGTCTCATCCTCACATCATCCCCGCCGGGCACCCACATCCTCGCCGGTAGTCATTACCGCGCTCGGCGCGCCACGTGGACCTCGCCAAAGTCAGGCAGCGCCTGCAACTAGGAAGGACGCTCGACAAACTCGACGCTCTCGACGAACTCGCTCTCGACATCACTCCCACCGTCCCCGGCATCCGACTCCCCGTCCTCGCCCTCGTCCTCGTCGTCGCTGAGCTCCGCCTCGACCGCCCAGTCGCGGAATCCCTGGCCCCTGATCCAGCTGATGCCCTTCCTCCAGCTGTCCTCCCTGACGGCGCGGGCGTCCCTCTCGTACACGGCGCCCGTGAGCATGACGGCCAGGACAAAGACCCAGACGTCGCCCGCCCGCATGGCCTTCCACCAGCGGCGCTTGACACCCACCTTCCAGAGGCTGTCGACGCTGGCCCGCGCCGAGTACAGGAACACGCCCCGCCCCTGCTTGCGCTCGACCCACGCCCAGAAGCCCGCCAGGAACCCGCCGAGAAAGAAGCGCTGCGTCGCGAGGAAGGACCGCGGCAGCCACGCCTGGAAGAAGCAGATGGACGCCCAGGCGGACGAGATGGAGCCCGTCACGAAGGTGCTCATCCGCAGCGCGTTCATGACAAGCTTGTTCAGCGTCGTGAACGGGAAGTTGTACAGCGCCTTGTAGCGGGGGATCAGGAAGGCCGAGTAGACGAGCAGGAAGAAGCGCGTCAGCGGTGCGAAGGAGCGCAGCCAGAAGGTCAGGAACGTGCGGCTACACGACGGGTCCTGTGGGTGCAGAGTCGCACAGCTAAGTGCTGTGATGAGAGGGTGTGCAGGAGCTGTGAGGGGAGAGATGTTGGCGAGCGTCGGCGGGAGGGTCTCCTCCTTGTTAGGGAAAAGTGTCGGTGAGATATAAGGCCTGCTTGCAAAGTTAGCCCCGCTGTCAAGCTGATAGGGGATGGGTTGAACTCACGGCCAGTTCAGACGGGCCATCTGGCCCACGCTGTCTACGACCTCCCGTGTGCCAGGCCATCTCAAGCCTGGTGGGTAGTCCTTTGGTCTTTTGTGAAGGTAAGCCGACGAGTTCTTCATGATGAAGTCACCGTAGGCCGTCGGGAAGCAGTCCAGGTCGAAGACGAACGAGTGCAGCAGCTGGCCAAACGCGAAAGGCTGAAGCATCCAGCTCCCGAACCACCACGGTCTCTTTTTCATCCGGCCGTTCTTATCCCTCCCCCATACCAACCCTCCGTCCTCAGCAAAATTCCAACTGAACTCCAACGCTCGAAACATGGCGTAAATTGCGACGGTGACGCGCAACTGCTCCGCTGGATACACGCCTAGTGCAAGGCCCGCCAGGGACGCGCCAACCGCAGGCGCATACGGCGAGGTGAGGGTGCTTGCGGTCCTGGGGTTCCTCTTCCTGAACGGCTCGGCCGACGGGTCGAGGATATGCAGCCGCAGCCGGGTAAAGAAGCGGAACAGGAGCCTGTACAGCAGCAAGATGCTGCTCAGCGACAGCGACAGCCGGAAGACGGGCGACTTGTAAAGCGGCTGCTTCTTCAGCTTCGGGTCCTGCTTCTGGCCCATGAACCTCGTCGCAATGAGCCCCCAGGCTTTCATCGCGACGGCCGTGGTAGCGAAGACCCGGACCGAGTGTCGCACCGCGCGCGCGTTGTAGTCGTCGGCGCCCAGTATCGCACCAGCCCCGGCATTCACCCCCGCGCTCGTGCTGCCCACGTCGGCCACGCTCATATCCAACGGGGCAGCGCCTTCTTTGGCTTTCGGCTTGCCCTTCCTGTCGCTACTACTGCCCGCATCACCATTCATGATGCGGTTGACGGTCTCGACCGTGGGCACGCGCTTCTTGAGCTGGCGCGACTTGGACAAGACATATCGGTGGAGCAGGGCGTACTCGCGCGCCGAGATGGTATACCGCAGGGTGTTGCGCAGGACTGGGTCGTTGGTGGACTTGGCCGAGAGAGAACCCGAGGCGGCCGGTGATGCGGCGAGAGCTCCCTGGCCCCTGCCGCTGGATGAGGAGGCCATGGACCTGTCGGATCTGGGAGATGTTGGGGAGCGGGAGGAAGTCCTCGAGGCGTAGATGGAAGTGCGGAAGGTCTTGAAGCTGGAGGAGACAGTCAGCTTAGGGCTGCCTGGCTTGATGGTAGTCGTCGGCACGTAGTATTGCTGAATGATGGCTGTGTTAGAGGCGAGGCCTGTGGTATGGTGGTTCTATCTGCCTTCCGTGCCTGCTTCATTCCCCCAGTAATCCAGCCGGAGCTCAAACAATGGTGTGTGGCGATGTGATACCCAGAGCAAGAGAGAATAGAATGGCTTACGAGGCTCGGTGGTCCTTCGGAATGTGCTAGTCGTCGCCAGAGACGGCCTGTTAGACCGGGAATAGACTCGAGGGAGGGCGCGTTTATCTATGAGGGGTGGGGTCAAGTCACGACGGCGTCTCGTCGCGAGGACGGGAACATCCCGACAGTCCGGACTGGACTTGCGTTAAGAAGGGGTCGTGTGGTTCGATGATCTGTATATAGATAGACTCGGTAAGGTCCTGGGCAGTCTGGCAGTGCGGGTGTGTGGGTGGGTTGATCGGGCTAGTAGGGGAACTGATTTAGGATGGTCGTCCTGTTGCTCTCGCCCAAGGTTGCCCAAGGTTGCTTGGGATTGGGATTTACACGTGCCTCGGTTCTGCATGTGGCCTACCAGCCGACGCTCCCTGCTAGTCTTGGGCTCAAAGGCGCGTTCGTCCCGCGGCTCCTTCGCTCCAGGCCAGGCTGCCAGGGAGCTGGTCCAATCAAGACTATGGTGCTCCAAGTGATTGCAGGGCCCCCTCCCATGTGCTTCCCCACACTTCGCTCGCGGTGCATAATTCTTAAATCTTGGGCCCGGACGCGACTCCCGACATCATTTCGGCCAAAGAGATCAATACGGCCACTCGAGCGTGGTCACTCACGGGCCAAGCAGATCACGAGCATTGGCAACGTCTTCGTTGGCGACATACTGTGTCCCCTAGGTTGGATTCTCGCCTTTTTTGTTCAATTTCATTTCCTCTCATTTTCTTCTCTTCTCTACCCTTGCTTTCGGCACAATAGCCGAACAAAAAAATAAAAAAAGAGAGAGAGAGAAGAGAAGAGTGAAAATCCAAGATATACCAGCCTGCTATGATCTGCCCGATCATACGTCTCGACGGGCTAAGCCCCTCCAATCTTTGTTCTTCTGCCCAAAAATGACCAACACACACTCTTAGGTATGCAATAATTAGGTATGCAATAATACAAATGTTGCCTTGCCTCTGAAACCTAGGCTGAAACTATCTGGTATCTCCTATTAACGACAAATGCCAAAAGCCAAAAGCCAAAAACTAAAAAATTCAAAGGGTCATCCGCCTCCACCGCTGGAACGACACCTCAGGCCGACCCCTGCGTCGACCTTGGAGCGGCACAGATGTTCCTCGCCCTCAGAACGCTGCTGCTGCTGCTACTACTGCATCTGTATGAATGTAATGGGTGTTGTGTGTGCCTGTTTCTCTGGGGCGGCTGGCTCTCCATATACCTCTCCAAAGGGCCAAGATGCTGCTGATTAAAGCTCCCAAACACGTCGCCTCATCCTGGTGTGTACTTACAGCTCCTCCTCCGCCTTCGTTTCTGCGCAGCAAGTCCAAATTCATTACAACACGTTACTCCAACACCCGTCGCAATGCTTTTGTTTTGTTTTTGTGCCGTGCCCGTTTTTTCTTTTCCCGCCAATCCTGAAACCATGACTGCGGCTGCGTCCGCCGAATGTGCCAAGAAACGCTTTTCAAGACGCCGTGCAAAACCAAGCCCTGTCGCCCTTCCCTACCTGCCCTCAGACCTGGCATTCAATCTCGTCCATCCGTCCAGTTCATAACATCAAGTTCGTTCGCAGTTTTTCCAGGACCGGCGACGTAGGCTCGACATCAGGCCATAAGCGTCGCAACAGTCGGTACTACCTGCCGTCCCCGAACGGTTCCCAAACCCGCTCGATGACAGGCCCATCTCCGTTCGGCACGCACTGCTCCCTCCAGCAGACGTTGTTCCAAACTCCCTCGAGGAGCTGAGGTTCCTTGCTCCTCAGGGCCGCCCCGGGGTCTGGACCTTCGTGGCGGCCAGCCATGAACCCGGAGATGAAATGGCGACGACGGCTCTCTCGCGCTGTGACCACGTGGGGGAGGGCTCGCCGCCGGTCTTGGGCTGTCTGCCAGCCAGAAACCCCGCCGATGCCGTTGCTCTCGAGAAGGAACTTCAACATCTCGAAAGGTAGGTTGAGGAGAATCCGGGAGAGCACTGCCCCGTGCTCGAAAGGCTGCTGGTGCGACACAGCCTGGCCGGCGCTGTCGTTCTCGTCGGGGTCCATATCCCCGAATCTCGGCATGGACTTGCGTGAAGATTTTCGTGGCGGAGCCCGGATCCCGTTCACAATCTCTGGCCCTGCCGATCCGCGGGCCGGCGAGATCGGCGGCAGACGAGGGTATCGCGTATCATCAACCGTGGGGTCCAAGGTAAAGTTGTTCGGGAAGTGAGTGATGATGAACATCATGATCTTTTCCACCAGCTCGTTCACGTAGATGCCGTGCCTGTACTGGAACGGGAAGAGGCGGCCCTGGGGGGCGTCAATCCTGTTTAGGACCATGATCGAATCACGCAGGGCAAATTCCACAGCCTTCTCAATCGTGTCCCAACTCAGAAGCTTCGACGCCTCTCCCATGGCATTGATGGAGATGTGGGGTATCTCCAACAGTGCCCCGGCGGCAGCGTAACCCAGGACGAAGTGGAACCTCTCAATGTCCGAATTGTCCGGTGCTAGCTTCCCCATAGGAACGTACCGGAAACCATACACATGTTTGATCGCTCTCCACATGGAGTCGGCCCGCAGGTAAGGATCATCCGAGGCGATCCGGAGCTCATGAAGGCCATGCCGGAGTGCGTTCTGCTGCTCTGCTTGTTTCTGCATGAGGTTGGCAAGTATGGGGTTCATTGAGAGAATGAGCTTGTGGGCCGGCATCCGCAAATGCGCATCAAGCTGCCCAGGGTTTTGCGAGTTGATGGATGTCAGGCGGTCAGGCAAGACCAGACAAACGTCGCAGTCGGCGAAGGCGGGTTTGCCGAACATGTTGTTGATCCGGTCTGTGAACATCATGGCATCGGCGATTTCGAGGCCCTCAGCGTTGAACTGTGGTTGGTTGCTTGGTGGGGGAGGCGCCCTGGAAATACCAGGAGGAGGCCTGGGCCCGCGAAACTCCACCCCGTTGTGACCATTCACGAAGGGCATGGTGGCGCCGATTTCGTCTGCCGTGCGTGAAGACTGAGACTCGTGGAAGCTGTGTGGAGTCATGGGCCCATGATTCAAGGGAACCTGCACGAGTCCGTCGTTCGGCGCACCGGGAAGCATCGGTCGGACAAATGCATCCATCCCAGGCACCGGCATCTGCTCGCGGGCCATGTTCACCGGGGGTGGGAAGACACCCCCGGAGTTGGGGGCGGGAGAGGGTGTGTTGGATCCGGGGAAACCGCCAAAGACCAGACTGCCATTGCTGAGGTGGTGCTGGTGCACAGCCCGGTGTGTGAGGTTCATCTGGGGCAGGTGGATCGGGTCGGGAGCAGGACCTCGGAAGTGGGCAGGATGAGTGTCGGCTTGCGGGAAGGGCGGAGGAGGGACGCCGTTGTACGGGGCCGGCGACATGGCTTGGGGAGGAAATGAGACCGACGAGGGGACGCTTGGTGCAGTTTCTGGGACGAAGAGTAAGAACGAGGACGGCTCAGGTCCAGGCCAGGTGCTCTTACCTGGAGGTGTCAGCTCCCCGGAGGACGGTAGGGACACGACAGGGTCTTGTGTAGCAGAGCCAGCTGATTCTGGCTTCGGCTCCCGTTGACTGGGGACGGCGTCGTGGTCTGCCTGACCCGCTTCCTTCTGCTCGATGGCTTGCGCAGGCGGAGAGTCGACAGCCTGTTTGTGTTCGCCTGCGTCGGCTTTCGCTTGTTCTTCCTGGGCGGGCGGCTGCTCTTGGGTTGGGCTCGGAGCAGCGTCTTCACTGCTTGTTCGCAAAGGGGAAGGCAGTTGCGCAGAAGCCGAAGGTTTCTTGGGTCGACGCTGGAGATAAGGCAGAGGGATGACGGGCTCGACGCGTCTGCGCATTACGGGCTGCGAGGCAGCGACCTCCCTCACGGCAGGTTTGGCGAGGGTGGTGGTAGACCGCGGGGGCAGCGGGGCGTTTGTCGACGCCATTGTCAAACGGACGGACCGATAGAGGGGTGAATGAGATGTCTGAGACAGGGCGGACTACTGACGCAAGACGAGGCTGCAGGGCCTGATTAGAAACCCGTCGGCAGAGAGGGTTGCGACGACGATGGGGTTCAGAGACAGGGAATCAGGCCCTGACGAGAAGGCGGGGGGCGGGGAGAAAGGAAGGACGGCGGGGCTGGTCAAGGTGCATTGAGCAGCCAGGGCCGTCAGGGTGGAAGCAGAGACAGGACGGCGGCGATGATAGGATGCGTGGTTGTAGCTGGGGTTGTCCGTCACCGCAGGCAAGATGCGGTCGGTTGGCCGGTCTGTCGGTCGGAGGGGGAGGGGCAGCTTGTGGGAAGTCGTCGGGGAACGAAAGGCAGCCAGCCAGCCCGGGGAAGAGTAGAAAAGGAACGAAAAATAAAGACACCAAGAAGGCGAGATAGGCGATGGATAATCAAATCAGATTCAGCTCCGGGCACCTGCACATGTGCA
Source organism: Diaporthe aspalathi (assembly GCA_001447215.1). Taxonomy (NCBI): domain Eukaryota; kingdom Fungi; phylum Ascomycota; class Sordariomycetes; order Diaporthales; family Diaporthaceae; genus Diaporthe; species Diaporthe aspalathi. The sequence goes on from LJJS01000661.1 coordinate 110,641, forward strand.
TGTACGCGAATTGGGTAGATGCTGTCGTGGGTCTATGTATGTATGGTGTGTGGTGTGTGGTGTGTGGTGTGCGGCGTGTGTCGTTTGTGTTGTCCGTCCGTTTGTCCGTCTGGATATCACAGCTGATGCGCTGCTCCACGAGAGGAAGAGAGGTAAGTGGTCGGGGCAAGCGGCAGCAGCAGCGGCAGCGGCAGCAGCATCAGCATCAGCATCAGCACCATCAGCCTTGCGTTGCCTTGCCTTGGGCCTGGGCTTGGGGCCTTGTCATGGGAGATGGGACTGCGAGGTGGGAGCTGCCCGAGGTGGATTTTTCTGCACTCTCCCCGCAACCAGCAAGAAAAATTGTCGAACTCACGAAGTCCGACACACGCCACCAAGACCGGGGAGCTGCAACTTGCAGGGGTTGGGCCTGGACCTGGACCTGGGCTGACTGACGGCAGCCTGGCTGGGCCAGATTGATTATGTAAGTCAGGGGCCCAGATAGGAGACCATCACAGCTGCGACAGTGGATGGTCACGGAAAACTCAACACACGCACACACACGCACACACACGCGAGACTTGAAATGCATTTGCAACGAAGGTGGCGAAGAGCCCTCCCAAACTGGAATCTCAGTATACTGGCAGCAGCGTCAGCAATGAAATGCCTGTTTGCAGCCATGACTTCTCATCTGGATGGTTTAGTGATCCTTGGCCCATCAAACAACATGTTATCGATTAATCATAGTCTCAGATTCCTCAAATCAAGATGAGTCCGTCCCCCGAGCCCAGCTCGACAAACTCATAATCCGGACTCCCGTTGTCCTCTCCATCCTTGACCTTTGCCTCCTCGGCCTCAACGGCGTCCCGCAGAGAATAAGTCGTCCGCTGCAGCAGCCACGAGATGAATCCGCCTCCCTTCTTTGCCTCGTCGTGCGTCGCTACCCAGCACTTCGCACCACTGGCTCTCACTGCCTGGACGCCATTTAGGGCCCCTAGGTTCAGCTGTGCTGTCATCCAAATACGGATGTCATCCAGGCCATGCAGCAACGCGAGGGTCTTGATACCTGCGGCCCTGACGCATTCCAGGTCGGGCCCCTTGATCCCGTGTGGTGAGTAAATGACGGCCTCGGCCTGCTTTTGTGGCGCCGCGTCCTTTGACCGCGTCGCGCGCTGGTTGAGACTGTACCCCAGGTCAAAGGCTATTATCACCGCCGAGTGGTAATACAGTGCGTTTCCTTGGGTGATCACGCGGCCGATCCCAAGCCATGGCGGCAGAGTGCCGGTCTGGTCCGCCAGCGCGTCGCGCCAGTCTGTCGTCGAGGGCGAGAACCAAGGCGTGGTGATGACAGTGTCGAAATGCCCCCAAGACCGTACCAGGGCCGCGGCCTTTTCTGTCGCGACTATAGGAACGCCCCTGGGCAGCTCCGTCAGCGTGGCCTGATGGCAGTGGTCCGTGAACTCGTGTGATATGGCCACGCAGTTGATTTGACTGGTGCCGGCGCCTGGGTCCCCATCGCCCAAGTCGGCGAGCACCTCCTCCAACTCCTGTATCGTCTGCACGGCCGGCTCAACCACGTGCCACTGCGTGGAGAACCATGCCGCGACGTCGCTCTGTGGCCCCTGCAGCCACGGGTCGATCAGTATATTGAACCGTGGGCGCCGGGCTCTCTTCTTTCCTTTGGATCTTGGTCTTGGCGATGCAACTGCCGAAGCTGGGACCGGGAGCTGCAGCAACCACGTCGTGTCGCCGTTGAGATGCGCCAGCACTGGTCGCGGAGATGCTAAGGCGCCCCGCCAGGCGGCTCGGTCCTTGAGGTTAACAACGCCTGCGCTAGTTGAGTCCGCACCAATGGCCATTCTACCTCTTGATGAATCTCAACTCTGTGCAAGTTTTTCGCTAGGTGAACGGATAACCAAGTGTATGGAAAGTTATTATACTTATAATAATATTAGAAAATTCATACGATGAGTTAGCTGATGGCGAATTGGATGGTCAAGTCTGTCCTCCAGTCCCTCGGAATGCAGCCGCGGGGTTTGGACGACGTCACAGATGGCTCCTCTCCTTGAGGCTTAGCGGCGGTGGCTGTTCCACCCTTCAAGGGTCCCCGATGACATGGACAACGGCTGCCTCATGAAGTCTTAGGAAATGAGCTCACCATCTCAAGATGTTGATGAAGAAACCCCATAAAACCCCGTTTTCTTGACTGAACGGCACGAAGAATTTCTGCACAATAAGCAAGATTCAAGAATGGTTGCTGACTGCTTCACTTCATTTACTGAAGTGGCCCTGGGATTCTCAAGAGTTTTGGTCCTTCTAAACTTCGAGCTCCACACAATCACAAATTCAACTCCATTCTACACCATGTTCTTCCAGCGTCTCCTCAGGTAAACACCAAGCTGTATTGGTCTCTCAATTAACCTTCATTCAAATCACCATTTCATAATTTCGCAGTCGGTTTGAAAAAATCCATTAGCATTATCTTGGAATTTGCACATCAGGCCATATGAGTTGCTTTGATCATCTTAATCAGAAGCCTGTGTTGCAGTGCACATGCTGGCATACCACTGTGGTGCCATGAGGGAAATTTAACTGATTTTTCTTGTCTCTATCATTGCTCCACGTGGACCAGCAGAGTCAGCTGGTGCACAGAGACCGCCGGTCCTGTTCATTCGAGTGGAAACCCCAAGTCACCCAATAAGTTTCACCTTTCCTTCTCATTTTGTATAAACTTTGCTGGCAGTCCGCATCCTCAAGACAGCATTGAGTCAATTTGAAAATAGTTTCACCCTAGGACACGAGAGAAGGATCGTCGGATGATTGTGATACACGACACACTGCGTACGTATGTAAGATTCCGAATAACTCGACAGACGAATTGTTTGAACACAATCCAATCGTATTACTACGTTTTGTGAATGAGTCTATGATATGAATGTCCCCTATAATTTCGTCATTCAGTTACGCGTAACCCCTATTGGCCATTGTTCTCGACCTGTTGGATATCCGAGAAATAGTTCATTGCACCGTAATTTCGAGTCCGCCCTAGCCACCTGCAACCACAGCTTTCCCGAACATCTTCTCCCTCTTCATGCAAAGGGCAGCGATCAATAGTACGGCGCCAGTAATGGGAATCATTACAAAAGTCAAGCGCATAGCCGCGGCAACGGCGCCGATCGCCTCGTGCCTCAGTTTTCCAGTCAATTCCTCAAACACCGTGCTTTGCGCTCCGGCCACCGCACTCCGAATTTCTACCTCTGAGTAGCCTTGGCCTGCAAGCACTGCTGTGAGCTTTTTGACGGCCGATGACTGATAGATCTGATTGGCGATCCCAAGCGAAATAACCTGGCCGCCGATCTGGGCAATGTTCTGCATTTTGAGGCCGCCGCCAGCATCTTCGGGTGGCAAAGTCAACGTGGCGATGGTATAGCCCAATGTCTATTTCAAAGTCAGTCGAGAGATATTGAGGGAATCGGAATAGAAAATAATACAAAGAGGCTTACCATGGACAGTCCCGTCCCAACGGCGACAAGGATTGTGAGACCATAAATAGTACCAGTCGAGGTGCCGGGGTCGAGGTACACCACCAGTGGACCACCACCAGCCACCACGAAAACCCCGGCAATAAGGTACAGTACCATGTACGCCTTGATAAAATGGAGGAAGGTTCCCGAGACGAGGTTGACAGTGACGCCGATAACGATGAATGGTAGTAAGCGCACAGCGGCCATCAGAGCCTCGTCGCCGTTGACGAACTGGAAATAGATGGGAACGTAATAGACGACGACAAAAAGTGTTGTGGTTCCAGCTGCTGTCACGATATACAGCAAAACCTCCGTGCGATCACGGAGGAGGTGACCAGGGAAGGCGCGCCGTTCCTTGGTGGTGAGAAAAGCGAAATATTGTTGCAAGATGTAGACGACGAGAACCACGCCAAACACCACAAAGGTAGCAATTGTACATCCGTCGTTCCACGGCCACTGCCCGCCGGCCATCGTCAGCGCCATGAGGAAGCTGACCCACACACCAGACCCGAGGACAAAGCCGACCCAGTCGATGCGAAGCAACCGGTCTCGGATGCTGACGTCCTGGAGCAGAAGGATAGACGGAAGGTAGAAAATCATTGCTGGGGCAAATACTGCCCCTATGACAAGGTTGATGTAGAAGGCCCACCTCCACGTTGCCGAGGAGACAGCGAAGGCGCCCCCTATGACCGGGCCCAGGACGGCGCCCGCGCCCCAGGACAGGCCGACGAGAGACATGTAGAAGCCGCGTTCCTTCTCCTCGGTCAAGACGGCGAAGTATTGCAGCGAGCCGAGATAGATCCCGCTCCCTCCAGCACCAGCAAGGACCCGGCCAACGATCAAGGCATTCATGTTCGGGGCGGCATCGCAGAGTGCCGAGCCGATTTCGAAAAGCACGGTCGTTGCGATAAAGGTCCACTTGATGTCGAAGCTGTTGTAAACGGTGCCGAGGAGCAGAATGACGCAGACAGATCCGAGCGGGAAACCTACTCCGATCCAAACAAGCTGCTCGACATGTCCGAATGTCTGCGTCACCGGAGCCTGGACGTCGGCGGCGATGGTGGTGTCGAGGCCGTACAGAGCGCAAATAACGTAGAGCTCAATGCAGACAATGACCCAACGAAAGCCGCGGACCTGCCTGTTCTTGCCTTCTGATGGATCTTGATAGCCCGGAGAGACTTGTCCTTCGTCTTCAGTCTTCCCGGGATCGGGCCTACGATGCGTATCATTGGGTATGGTTTCGCCCACCATGTGTTGGATTAGTTCGTTCGGCTCCATCGTACAGGGCTTGGTTGGGTGAACTAAATTTATTCGGTGAGTCTCTAGACGAAGAAAATTGGCAGACTTTGTTGTGATGGCTGCCCTAACGTCCGATCGGTATTATTTGCAAATCCAATGCGAATATCAGGACTTCAACTGACAATAAAGGCGATGAGAATTTTTTTTTTTAATATTACTTAGCCTACATAGAAGGATATGGAGAGGCTGCTAGCCTTGAGCAGCGTGTCTCTTATGCGACAAGGCAGGCTGGTCGCGACAGACTCATCAACATACCAGAAGAATGCTGAATTACCAAGCGATAGCTTAACAAGCAGCGTCGGGGATACTATAATCCAGTTCTGTTTGGAGGGAAGACCGAAGAATCAATTTAGGCTTGGCAAGAGCGTTATTCCCGAGACGGAGTAATTCTAGATTCGTGGTATCATGCCATGGATCCTTCCACATGTTGGTTGGATTGTTTCATTTCACGCTAGTTCTTCTAAGGAAGTACCTATCAATTTGTTCTCAAGTAACTCTCATGCTAAGCGTTCTGGTATGTTATCCAAAAGACATCTAGTCTGCCTTCTGAGCACAAATTGGTCTTGAGCTGTTGTGTGTTAGGTACTGGGGTTTATCACGTAGATGGATAGTAGCAATGATTATTAGTTGAGTTCTTCCACGAGAACATGAGAATGGCAATACGTAGGTAGGTACATGATCCTGAGAATATCGTCGGAATGCCTACTCCACATTTTGCAATTACTAAGACACGGCTGAGAAATCTCACTCTTGGCCGCACTGCTCGTATCAGCGAGGAAGCAACCCCACAGCCCAACTATATACCAAATTGCCGGGTTTCCATTACATACAGCCACACTGTCAAGGTGAGAGTTGGCTCAAACGGCATCTTTCATCAACTAGAGAAGAGCGTGGGATTAGCCAATCTGTATTGTCTAGGGTATCAATAGGGTCCCGCGCGGTGCTCCATTGAACCATGTCGTTAGACATGAAGGAGGCCCATCGGAACAAATGTGCAAAAGTTGTCCAAGCTACTTGCGTTTAGGACATCCTGAGGTACTGTCGGGGGTTTCTGCACATGTGAAGATCGACGGCAGAATATCTGTATCCGGTCGCCCGTCGTCCGGGGTGGACGAGCCAACAGGCTATCACTCTATCCCTGCGCAGCTGCCGTCGGAAAAACAGCTGATTTATAATACACCGGTATTTGATGCCTTGGCGCGAAATTCCTGCGCAGTCTCTCGAAGACCATTTTGCCTTCAAAGTCAACAGTCTCGACGTAAAAGACTTGAAATGGCCGCTGCATTCTTCCTCATGAAAGAACTGTTACATGATATCTACCCAGGTAACTCCTCCAGAGGAGATATATTCAGACTCCTGAGAAAAGAAAGAGGCCACCAAGTCTCGGCTTCACTCTGAGAAAAGGCCAAGTGAATAGATCCTCTCCAAACCCCAAGCCACGCTGGATACATATTGTACCTACACAATCTATCCTACTTCAAGTTGATCCCTAGCCTTTTTGTTTACCGTAGCGGAATTAGCAAGGGGCTAACATAGCATATCAAGCTTAACATATTATATTAAATTAACATGCTATGTTAAAATAAAGCCTTTCAGTTAGTTTAATTTTTAACGCTATTTAAAAAAAAAATTAAAAAAAAATTATTTAAAGCTTAAACATAATACCTTTACACTTTAAATTACATACTCTACCAGCTACATTATTTATTATACAAATACAAATATAAATATAAAAATCTTTAATATTATAAAGCTTAGGAAAAAACTTATAGACCCTAACCTTGCTGATTAATATGCTATAACGTGGTTTACCACATACCCGCCAGTATCAGGTCCCCGCCACT